>PVJI01001436.1:0-181922 GCA_004026765.1 Micronycteris hirsuta
TCTCAGTTCTGGAGGCTAGAAGTCTAAGATTACATGCTGGCAGGGTTGGGTTCTTTTGAAGGCCTCTCTCCCTCACTTGTAGATAACCATCTTCTCCATGTGTCTTCACGTGGTCTTCCCTCTGCATCTCCCTGTGTCTTAATCTCCTCTTTTTGTAAGGATAACACTCATATTGTGGGTTAGGCACCATCATCATATACACTCATTTTACCTTCACCACCTCTTTACAGGTGCTATCCCCAAACACAGCCAAATTTTGAGGTACTGGGGGATAGGACTTCAACTTATGAATTTTAGGGGGAACGATTCAGCCCGTAACAGTCAGCAAGAGGGAGAGGGAGAGAAAGGAGCTGTGGATGTAACTGGAGAAATCGAAGCATACACAGCATTTGCCGGAAAAGGAAATTGCACCTGTGTTCCCCCACATCCAGAATGCCCTGCCTTTCCTCTGTCTACCAGTGCTTTGACACCAAGCTCTATTTCTGTTCTGAAGCCTTGCTGATCATCTCAGTCCCTATGATCTGTCTTTCTCATTCCAAATGCAGAGCCTGTACCAGCTACACCACGCATCTGGCCCTGAACCCCATGTGGCCTCTTTAAAAAAGATTTTATTTATTTATTTTTAGAGAGGTGGGGAAAGAGAGAGAAAATGAGGGAGAGAAACATCTATTGGTTACCTCTCACACGCCCCCAACCTGGGACCTGGCCTGCAACTCAGGCACATGCTCTGAATGGGGATTGAACCAGTGACCCGCCACACCAGCCAGGGTGCCTTGTGGTGGCGCTTGATGCCTTGCACATTACTGCACTTGAGGGCTCGTCTTAGGTCACTGTCTGGCCCCTTGTTTAGTTCACATCCACCATTCAGTAGTTCTTTCTAGGAGCCAGGCCCCGTCCCACTGCAGGTCAGGGCCTTCGGAATCCCCTTTGATTGCCCAGTCCCATCTCAACTTGTAATACCACTTCACCCTTTAGACCTCAGCTCAAATGCCTCTTCTTCAAGGAAGCTTTTGAAGACCACACACAGACACACACATGCAATTTACCCTCACACTTAAAACATACCCTTCTCCTATCCTCTCCTCAGCTCTCAATCATTAACACTTATGTTTAATTACCTACCTGCATTGTTATTGTTCCTATGTGTCCCTCCTACAATTCTGACACATACTCATAAACTCCTAACCAGAGTCTGTGTCTGGTTTGCCCGTCATTGTCTATCCGGCACCCAGGGCAGGGCTTGGCATCTAAGGGTTCAGTGAATACTTGTTAGATAAAAAAAAAATAGTAAGTGGTGTGTAAATTAGTGTAAATCAGTAGTTGTGTGATGTATTTTTGCTGAACAGATTCACTCTGAGGTGAAGGCAGTGTGAAATCATCAAGTAATAACTTAGATGCACGCACGCATCCAGATCCTGAACACTGGGACCACGCAGAGAAAGCCGAAATTTAGCTATCCTAGTAGGTCGTAATCTACAGGAATTACTTAAATATATTTTCCATATCTCATTTTGCATATACATATGAAATCTATCCTCTGCAGGTATTTTTTAGTCCATTAAACAGATACCTACAGTCACCCTCTCCCTGTGGCTCATTCCACGGCTTGACTTTGGCTTAAAACCAACAGCAATTCTTTACTTGGGGTAAAGAACTGTCGGATTCCCTTGGTGACTCCAACCCAACACTTTTTCATTTTCTTCTTCATATTAGACAGGAAACACTAAAATTCTGGGAACAAGATGTGTGTCACACGTTGGAAATGTTCGTATCTGCTGATAACACTCATTCTACCTCGGCTACACACATGAGGAAGCCACATGGTCACCACCTAACGGATCACAGAACATAACTAATAAACTGAAGCAACATTCCACATGTTATCGCTTTCAGCTTCGCGCAACATGTGGAAACAGGCTCACGCGCCGCCCGGTCGTGTCAGAACATCAAGGGAGCAGGATGCGCATTTGGGATTTATTACGGTCACTCCCCTCAGGGAGGTGTCCAAAGGGGTGCATTAAACCTCCACAGGCCTGTGCCTTACAGATTTCTTACTTTTTAAAGGAGTATTTTCCAAGACAGTTTCACCTTTCAGATGCTTGGACTATTTGTGTAGCCCTGGTTGTTTTGAATACTTGAAAATAAAAGGTCCTAGAGTAGTTGCTAATGAGAAATTATTTTAGACTAGAGAAAAACTATTCTTTTTATAAGAATCACAAGCCTATGCATCAACTCAGATAACTGGAAAACGTGGCTGTTTCGTCCTCCACCCTCTGTGCCACCCCAAAGTAACAGGTACCATCTCCTGTTTTATAGACCCAGCTGGTCTAGCCAAGTTATAAGGCTCAAGTTCAGTTGCCCTTCATGGTGAGCAGTTTCTCTCATGTTAAAGGAAAAAACATGAAATAAATTAGGAAAAGCCAGAAAAATAATACTAACATCATCAAAATCTCACAAAAATTTACTTAAGAAAAGTGAAACTCAATTCTGGGAGTTTAGCAGTTCAAATGAACATTACAACATTACATAGTCAATTTTTGTTAGAAAGAAAACATTAATTTGAATGCTTGAGCCCTCTTATTAAATTCCTTTTTATCAGGAATCAGGCCCTCAATGTATTTCTCACAACAGGTAAGGCAACGTGTCAACAGCTAAGACACTTCTATTCATAGCCAGAAGCTACGCCTTCTGCGGTATAATTAACAAGGAAACAAAACTCTCTCCAAAGCAGCAAAATCTACTCCCAAAATCTACGCCTAAGCTAAGCAGGCCTGGTTGAGGTGTCTCAGAAATGATCAACGACATCACTGATTCTGGTTAAAATACTGACAAGTACATATCCACTAATCAAGGTACTGGTAAACTCCATAAAATAAAGGAAGTCTAAGAAAAGTGCTACAAGCAGGTCAATTTCACAACACATGGGCTTCAAATGTGGGGAAAAAACCTCCCTAAGCCAAAATTGTTGCTGTCTTTAAAAAAAAGTTGTTAATTACATATGAATCAAAAGAAATCTGATTAGTCTAGTGACGAAACTGTTTTCTAGTGATTCAAATGCTTTACATACTTTACATCTAGTGATGCAAATACTTTTACAGCATTTTAAAAGGTGAATTGAGAAGGAAGTAAGGGAATGATGAAAGGGCTCCGGGTCTGTCGCAGTTACCTGAAGTCACACCTGTGAATTCATACCGCCTAATACTGTCCCAATGGGCTGTTCCTGCATTAAAGAAGCCAGTGTTGTATGTATAGACTACAAATACTTGAAAAATATATATTCTCATCCAGATGAGCTGTTTTTTAAAAATATATTTTATCAGTTTGGACAATTATCAAAATTGTTTAGTCCAACACAAACGGACCTGTTTTCACTGTCTGATGTCCACAACTACTCTTCATTTTCACAACGAGGAGAGAAGCATGTCTTACTGTTGCGCCATCGCTCACAACATAAATTCCAGTTTATGCAGAATACCTTTGCTTTCTAGAAATTTAAGTTGTGATAACTGTCCAAATATTTAGCATCGCTTAAAATTATTTCAGTCCAAACCCAAAACCCAAGAAAAATCAGTTTAATGGAATGTTTCATTTTACTCCCTGTAAAATCCAACATAAAGCCAGATTCTCTGGCTTTTTAGCATAGTTCTAAATGACATTTCGTTGCTACAGCAACGAAACTCTGCTACCTGTGGCCCTGATTTGTTAAGAATTCCTCCAACCAGTAAATTCTGTGCTGTGCATTCATAAAACCAACAGAACGGCTCTAAGCAACATAAAAATTAAGGTCTGACTTCCAACTTATGATTTACCCACATACATATTTATAACATATATACATAAATGTATACCTACCTACATAATTATGGCTCTCCCAAAGCCATCAAAATGGTAAAACGATTTTCAAATGGGCATAAAAAACCTGTTGTGTGATAAATTTCATTGAATTGCTACTTGTTTGCCAAAATTTATTTTAAAAGATAATAGAGACTGTCTGGAGAAAATTTAAAAACAAGAAAATTTATTATTTATATCCAATCTCATTCCAAAAGGGGAAAAAATATCCTGAAGCATAATTTCCTATCTGGTAGGGTAAGTATGGCTTCTTTAGCAATAAGCGGATTTAGAAAACATCAAGTTAGAGAATAAAGAAAAAATGTGGTCATTACCACCATTACTTATCAAACTGCTCTGCAGGCTACTCACCCTCACAGGGGGGCTCCAGGCTTGCACCCGTGGCTGCTGTCCACCCTGGGAGCTCTGCAGATCTTTTGAGCTACAGTTAGCCACAGAGCTGCTCTGCACTCTTAGTGCATTTGTGCAGTTTGTCCCACTGCCCCCACCAGGGCCAGGCTTCCAAGGTCTCTGCTTGATACCATCCAGAAGTCTGACCAGCAGGATGTTACTTGGAAGCTCCTCGACACCCGAGCCAACGAGAGTCCTGCACTCCGGACACCTGAGTTCGTTTCGGGAGCCTACGATCCCCAGCAAACATCGTTTGCAGAACGTGTGCTGGCAGGGCAAAACCTTGGCAGAAGCATCGAGCCGCTCTAGACACACAGGACACTCCAGAAGATCCAGCAAGGCAGATTCATCCATCTTTATCTAGTTTACTGAGAAAAAGCTTCAGAAATATTCATAGTTGTATGCAGCCCTTAAAGTGATTCATGTAACATCCATTTCAGACTTCGCTCTGGAGTCACGGGGGAGAAGGAAAAAAGAGAAAAAATTAGTATTGTTCTCTGGGGAAAAGGTTCACAGAGGAGCCAAGAACCAAAAAGTACACAAAAGTGCTTCCTCTGAATAGTGTAGCTTTGCTTTGGAATGTGGTTCCTGAACTCCAAAGTCAACAGTTAAAAACAAAATAGAATTTTAGAAACAATTCAAAATTAATCCCTAGCAATATTTAGGAGTTTACTGTGCAGAAACAACTATGAAATACCACCAGGATTCCTGCAATAAATAGGATTTATGAAATGCCATAAAGACCATCATTTCTTCAGCTCTCAAAGTGATATTAGCTGCCTTAATAAAGTCCTCAACTTATATGAGAAGCTGAACAGAAGCAACTGAAAGTTTCCTCCACCTGAAATTACTTTTAAATCCAACAAAATTCCCAATTTTAGTGTTTAAGAAAAACCATGCCTCATGTGATCACTTGTGGTAAATGATCCCAATATTAAATACATATGTTTCTTCACTGGCCTTAAAAATAGAACTGTTTAATGCTGCCCAACCAATTTGAGCTGAAGGTTGTGACAATTCTAAGGGACACAACTAAAGACCTGCTTGAAAGCAGCTGAAATATACAAGCACCCTTTAGAGCACACTCGGAAACGGATTTCTGAACGGCCTGTCCTAATCCCATTCAGAAAATCTGGCAAAATTATCGCCAAAAGAATTTGACAATGGAATGCTGGCCAGAAAACTGGGCATAATACGAAAATGGAGCCATTCAGAAAAAGCCTTTAAACCAGCGACTGCACCGCTCTCCCACCACCACCAAAATGAACGTAACTGGGCAAATCTGGGGGTGGGGTGGGGGGCGGTGAAAAGGTTTTGCTGCGAGCGCTAACAGCTGTTCTTGACAGAGTCGCGGCGGGGGGAGCCCAGCCTGCGCCCCTCTCCCACGCCGCCCAGCACAGGTACTCCAGACCGGCAGGGAGGCGCGTCGGCGCGTCGCAGACACGCTCGGGGGCCAGGTGCTGCGGGCACCGGCAGGGGAGGGTGCCCGGCTGGGGCTGCGGCTCGGCCGGTGCCCGAATGGGGATCTTATTCAACAGCCGCATCTCCGCCTCCCTTAGAGTCAGGCCGGGCACCAAATTCCCCGGCTGGAAGTTTTCAAGGACTTAGAAATAGATCGAACCCTTAAGTTGCGAAAGTCTGCCTCACCAAGTGCCACCGGGAAACAGCTATCACCCCGCAGAGAGGAGGCGGGAGTCCCCCGAGACGTGCAGCCAGCGGAGAGCGGGGGGGGGGGGGGGGAGCTGGGCTGCGCCGGAGACTTCGGCACGGAGCCCGGGCAGCTTCCTGCCGGGAGAAGGCTGCGAGGCCGCGGGCTCCACTCCCGCAGGTCCCGGCTCCGGGCCCACGGGGACCCGAGGGCGGGGGACGGAGAGCGTGAGCAGCGCGGAGCGAAGGAGAAGGGGACGCCCCGACCACCGCCTCCTGCGCCGCGAGGCTCTGCCCGCGCGGGTCCCCGCGACCTACCTCGCGCCTCGGTTCCTCCTCTTTGTTCGCGGCCCCGCAGCGGCGGCTGCGGCCGATGAGGATGCGGCCCCGCAGCGTCCGCGGCTCGCAGTGTCTCTGACGCGGCGGCCGCACCGGAGACTCCTCTCCGCCGCCCCCCACACGCGCACACACTCGCCGCCACCTCCCACTTTCCCAGCCAAGGAGGGCGGAGGAAGCGGAGGAGGAGGAGAAGGAGGCCGAGCCGCAGCCAGCGCCCGGGGCGCGAGGGGCCGCCCTGCACCACAGCGCCTCCCCCCGGAGTGGCCGGCGCACCTCCGGGAACCGCGCGGCCGCCGCGCCCTCCTCCCGGCGCTTAGGTACCTGCGCGCGGCCCCCGCGGCTCCAGGGGCGCGACGGGGGCGGCAGGGCACGGGGTGCGCTGGGAGAGCCGAGAGTCGGGAAAGCCGGCCCTCAGCGGGCTGTGAGGAGGCGGACTTGGGGGCACACGCCCGCAAAAGGAAACCACAGGCGGGGAGAGCCTTGAGGAGCAGAGGATAAATGAAGGAGGGGCCGGTTGGGGACCCCCGCCGGCCGGCGATGCGGGAGGGGCTGGGTCCCAGGAAAAGGCGGGAGCAGCCCGGGCGGAAACTGATCGCACCCGGATAGGCTTCTGTTCGCCCAGCCTTGGAGAGACACTGCGTAAGGTTAGAGTCAAAGGCGACCCCTTCGGTCCGAGGAAGGCATGTTGATCAGTCAGGCGGACAGTCCCAGGGTTGGTGTCCACCCGCCGATTTCCGGGGCCACAGCCTTCCAGTACTGCTCCTCCGTTGGCCCGCATCCAGGCACCGCCCTACCTCCTCAGGGACACATGCCTGACCAACAGGGGCGATTGCTGACCCAGGAATTCATAATGGGAAGGGAGAGAAGCTGGGGAAACGGGAGTGTGGGTTCACAACCCAGCCTTGGGAGCCCCTGTTCTACCTGCCGTAAGTGGGGAAAATTCAAAGTCTGACCTCGGGTGAGCTGGCACGCAAAGCTAACTGAGAGGCGCCTGTTTATCTCAGCCTGGGAGGCAGCCATAACCATCCCTGTAATCTTTGTTTTGGTTGCCCCAGGCACACACCTGTAAACTCTGAAAAGCAGTTTTGAAAAACAAGTTGTCCACAGGTTTAGTGTTGCTTTTCAGACTCAATTCAGAGGGAAAAACACGTTAAAATTTTGTCTCAACGTTGTCATTCTGTTTGCACGCACCATCAACTTACAAAAAGTTATCCAGATACTTTTCCTAGGTGTGCAGAAGCTAGGCAAAAATAAGGGAAAATGTTACAGATAATATGTAAGAAAGCTCTACCTGTCTACCAACCACACTGACATTTTTAAAGGGAGTCAGATTAGTGTCTACTCTCCAGACAGGGCCACAGCTAAACCCTTCAAGACAAATGAGAATCACCTAAGAAAAATTGTAACAGCTAACAATCGTCAGTCATTCACTGCATGCCAATGACCATGCTGAACATTTTACTTGGATTAATCCAGTCCTCATGCAACCCTATGTGGCATTCCTCCTTCGCTTTGTCCCAAATGGCTTAATATGCTGAGAGTCAAACTATATGAATACCAGCAATAATAGCCCACTTCCCCTTCCATTGGAAGTGAGCAAATATGCACATGCATTTTTCTGAGAAAGACAGGGAAGAAAAGTACAGAACAGAGAATTTTTAGTCCAATAATCTACAAGCAAGGCACTCTGAACGTGACTACTTAACCCCTATACCAGTGCTTCCAAAACTGCAAATGAAGGTGAAGCTGACTGGAAGCTTACAACCAGTAAACAGATAAACATTATTATATGCAGTTGACAGTTATTAAAACTGAAGCTCCAATATGTTCACGTCGTCCGCAGCTCACACAATAAGTGATTTTGAACCAAGATGCAACCTTGTGTCTCTGGATTCCAACTCCAGTTTTCTTTCTGCCATTCCAAAGACCTCTCTTTTGCACAGCACTCAGACAAAGCTGAGTGCACGGTGTCTCCTTCCAAGGAAAAAGCCATGCTGTTAATCACAGAATTACTCTGGAGAGCAAGGGACAATTTTTGTTTTGTTCTTATTTTATTTTTTGTCTGTTTGTTTCTATTTAGAGAGAACATTAGCACAAGGCCATGGTGGTATATGGTACAGCTCTTGAGACGACTCGGCATGAATATCGGTAGTCGCACCCATTATCAAAGAACTGAAGACAGTGTGCCCAAGATGACAGGGATCAAAGAAGCCTGCACACGCGTCCATGAATATTATCCGGGACATGGTTGCAGCTCTTTGAACATCCCTATTGCTAGTTCACGCTATTTTTTAGAATACAACTCTTTCATTAGCCTTAATCGCTCCAGCTGTAAAATGAAGTTTTAGGCCAAGTACTTAAACTCTTGAGCCATCTTCCCTTTGTCGAACGGTGAAGAAATAATACCTTTCTTAGACTGCTGTTGGAGGGGTCAATGAGACAATGTACTGGTCCTCTGCAATCTGTACATCTCTGTTAGAGAAGATACACCATCATTAGCATTACCTGCGAAGAGTTACCCAGGCTGAGTTATACTGAACAAAACTCTTTTTTTTCCCCACGGTCTTAAAAAAAGTCTGAGACAACACTCTTAATTGCAGAACCCTATCAAGAGAATACAATATAGGTGAAGGGACACTTGGGGAATGAGATGTTCATCTTGCCATGTCTGAGAACCGAACATGAAGGAAAGAATGTAAGCGTGATATACTGATGGCCCTTGTGACTTCTATTAGAGACATTAAAAAGTATAAACACACCCTGTACATAATAATGATGGCTTGGATTTACACAGTTTTTATCCTCCCAAGACTTCAAAGTACTTTCATGTACGTTATCTCATTTATCTTCTCAGCATCCCTCTGAAGCCACAAAGACAGATACAATCATCCCCATGTTGCAGATGGGAAAAATGAGGTGTAGAGAAGTTATTGCTCTTACTGATGACATTAAGACACAAATCAGGCTTTTAAATTCCCAGCCTAGAGCGCTCTTAGGTTCAGCTTTGCTATCATACTCATACATGCATGTGTCTGACCACGATTTTCCTTCAAAACTAATTCCTCTTCCAGCTGCCATGATAATGGTAAATAGCAGCACTATTTACCCAGTCGTTTAAACTAGAAACCTAGGGGTCGTCTTTGATTTCTCCCTTTCTGCCTCCTCATCTGTCTCCATCAACGAGTCTGCCAGCTAACCCCCCAAATATATTTCAATTTCTACCCACTTCCCTTTGCCTTCACCGCACCTTTATTCAAGCCACTATCACCCTTTGCTTTTGTCCCTCCTAACCAGCCTTTCTGCTTTCATTTCTGTCTTCAAACAATCTTCCCCTGAATACAGTGACATTCATAGCAAGCTACGAAAATGGCAGATTACGTTACCCCCTTGCTCAAAACTCATCAATATCTTCCCATCACACTTGCAATCAAATGGTTTCCACATCTTACAAGACCTTAATCACCTGGGGCCTGGGCCATTATGCTCTACCACAACACTTTATCTTTGTAATATTTTTTTCACTGTCTAATTTTTTATTCTTTACTTGTTGTCTGTGCTCCTTACCTGAATATAAGATCCCTGAAGCCATGGACTAGGTCTATGTTCTTCATCACAGTGTCCTTCACAGCCAATCCATATGGGTACCAGAGAATAATTCTCAAATAAGGAATTAATCAAGCATAGAATTATATTTTTTCCATCCTAAAGCTATGTATGTACTTAGCACTTCACTATCCTCAGATAGAAAATCAGGCAATGTTCCAAATTCTGTTGAAAGTCTTATAATCTATCAGTCAATATGTTTTTACATAGAAGATGACGAAACATGATTCTTCCTATTACTTTTTTTTTTAATTGACTTGAGAGAGAGAGAGAGGAAGGGGGAGAGAAAGAGAAATATTGATTTGTTGTCCCACTATTTATGCACTCATTGGTTGATTCTCATATGTGCCCTGACCAGGGATCGAACCCGCAACGTTGGCATATTAAGATGAGGCTCTAACCAACTGAGCTACCCAGCCTCTTTTGTTTCACGGTTAAGCTGGAGAAAAAGCTAAATGCCATCTATGGAACACAGAACATAAAGGCAATGCCAGTTTGTCTTCATTGTAGGTATAGTTAATGGTGTCACCATATACTTACTTCTCAAGCAAGCAAGTAAATGCAGTTATTTCCAATTCCTTTTCCCTCTGTATGCTTGCTTCCCTACTTCCCATCCAGACAGATGATCCAGAGATCATCAGGAGTGCTTCTTAAATCTGTCCCTTCCTCCCAATCCTAATTTCAGGCCTGTTTATCTCCTACTTGGACACTAACTACTTTCCCTGCTTCTGGTCTCTCTGGAGTCAAAGGTTTCTCCATTTACTAAATGATCTTCAGGCATGTTTCTAGTCTTCTGTACCTTAGGTTCCCCTGTCAAAAGGGCATAATGCTACCACCTACCTCAGGGTTTTTGTGGCAATTTCACATAAGTTAATAAAAACAATGTCTGGAACCATGCCCAACGCATGGTGCTTAATAAAGGATAGTTAATATCACTCTTTTTATTAGAATCTAGCTACAATCCTGGATCCACTACCTGTTAACTGAACGACTTTGCAAATTAATTTTCTGAGTCTCAACGTCCTTAGGTACACAAATGGACATAATGCCCTCCACTTTAAAAGCTTGTCATAAAAAAAAATAATGACAAAACTCATTGAAAAATCTAGCACAGTATCTTTCTGGCACTATTTGTTTTCTGCCTCCTTTTCTATGTGTCCATCTGTATCTGTTTCCATATAGTTAGAGAGTAGATTGAATTATCTCTAAGGTTCTTTATAGCATTAAATGTTTATCTTCATCCAAACTGCATAAAACACCCAAAGGCAATGGAGTCCCCTTGTAAAAAGCCAAGTGGTCCTGAGGTGCCCTAGTTGTCAGGAAAGTGGGCTCCTAGCAGTAAGCATCAGGCAGACCCAAAGAAGCTATTTTGGTCTGCAGTAGTGGGAAGGTGGTGTGAACCCCACTGTCTGGCAAAAAAAAAAAAAAAAAAAAAAATCTGAGCAGATGGCATATTTATAGGCACTCCCCAAGGATTTCATTTCAACTGGAATAGATGCTAGGAGATGAGTGGGAGGTAACTGAACTGCATTTTCCTCCAGCCTTCTCGAAACAAGTCTGAATATTTGAGGAGCTGTTTGACAGGGATGAATACTTGGGGAGAGCTGGAGTTCTCTAAACTGACTAAATCCAACTCTGCCTCCAGGGAGTTGTTCTGGAGGTTCAGTGCAGTCAGAATCACCTGCAAAGCTCCTTAAAAATGCAGACACTCCAGCGTCCTCCCCAGAGATTCTTACTTAGTAGGTCTAGCATGGGTTCAAGAATCAGATGGTTCTAATATAGGAGATGCTGGGACTATAACTTGAGAAATGCTAACCTAGAATCACCCAGAGGCCCATTAAAAGAGGGGTACCCCAGGTGTTGACCAGGGAAACAACCTAAGGCCCTCTAGGGGCTCAGCTTTGTTGAGAAGGATATGGGAGCTTAGAGCTGGGGACAACAGGAGCGTCATTGAGTGCTACCACCTCCATTCATTCCAGTCTGCCCTTTTCCTGGTCCACTCCACCATGCAGTGCTTGGCTTCTCCTCTGAATAAATGCTGGACAGATTTTTTACAATATCATTTTCAAAGGGAGCTGTAACATTAGCCTGCCCAGAGAAACACACATGGCTGGCCCCCAAGTTACCTAAAAGTAGACCAGGGTCACCCACATCAAGCCTCAGAAGGTCCTTTGCTTAGTACTGTTAAATTTCAGTGATAAGTACATTTCTGACCCATGTTTAAAGATGAATTTAACCCACATGAGGAAAATTGAATAGGATTTCTTCCTTTCTATTAAAAATACTTTCTCTCATCAAATTCTATTATAATTTTAAAAGTTTAAACCTTGAAGTGGTCTTTTTGCTTCTAAGCAAACTACCTAACCCACACTATTAGAGAGAGAATAGATAAACATCCATCACTTTATCTGACCAACTTTGGGAAATGAAATTCCATCATCTTTCTTCGTGACCCATCCTTATATATTAAAGATTGTTTATCAATTTTCAGACTTCTTTTTTCTGATCAAATTAAAGATAAATGTTGACTTTCCTAATTCATTTAAATAGGGCAGCTTACACATATGCACACACACAGAGAAAATGTGATGAATTCACTGGAGACTCGTAACGTATGATCCGTGTTTCTTTTTTCATCGTAAGTCAGCAAAAGACACGGGTCTTTCTCACTCTGTCCACCCTAACTCACATACAAGCCTATTTTCTGTGATTTCACAATACGTAGAAATGATCACATCCTAACATTTTCTTTTATCTGTAGCGTAGCACTTCACCTTCTTTCTTGCTCCTAAATAAATGTATTCATCTTCCTAAGAACATAATGATCATGACACCAGATACTGCTCATGCTGCATTGCAGATGTGTTTTTTCTGAAAACTTACCTGAATTCAAAGTGGTTTTCCTCCTTTCACTGAAATCAGTCTCCTCACTATTTTTCTGCCCATTACCTCAACCTATACCGCTAGAATTTTCACCCTGATCTTCACATTGTTCTTACAGAATTTCTGTCCTCATAGCTTCTTGACATGCTTGTGTTTGTGTGTGTGTATCAGGCAAATGTGTAAAGTTTATCATTTTTAAAGTAATAAACATAGGGGGGAGTGGTGGGAGGAAAAAGGAGACAACTGTACTTGCAACAACAATTTAAAAAATAAATAATAAACACAATTTTTAAATTAAAATTTCATTTTATGCTTTATACATTAATTGCATAGAACACCAAATAAATTTATCATAAAGCATTCCCCATGTAAATTACATTATATATGATTAAAATGCTGAATAACTCATCAAAAAATGTATTCATGGTTGATGTTAACAAATTAGGCCTAAGCACAGCAGTATAGAAGATAGATTTTAATCATCTCACTCAAAATAATCTCTTTCCTCTGTAATTCAAATGAGTAGCTACAAAGGTTTTTTGTTTGGTTTGCTTTTGTTTTTAAATAGGAAACTAAGATGCTATCAGTCCAGTTCACTTTCTTTCTCTTTGACAAGATTGTGGAAGACTAAAGATTAAAATAATTTCCTTGTTTTTCATGATGTTTTTATGCAAAAATGATGATTTGCATAATTTCTTTTCAGTCTCAATTGAATTTCTTAAGCTATTTTTCAGGCAAACTTCCACATGTCTCCAGTGTACGCCATCTGTCTCATCTCTTTCTCTCTCTCTTTTCTAAGTATTACAATTATCGCGTAACAGGAGCTGTCAAATCTTTATTCCCCAAGGATTCTTTCCTTTGATAAATGAAAAGGAACTGTATATATTGTTACGTGTCGTTGTAGAAATGTGACGGGGGTTAAGGAAAGGTTAGCTGTTCAAAGCAGTCATGGCTAACTTGACATATTGGAGGAAATGTGATCAGGTGGGCTGGCTAGAGTTTTTAAATCAGACTCTTTACTCCGAGAAAATGAAAGAATATTTAGTCAAAAGGTCTGGAGGTCTTAAAGCAAAGAAGAATTTGCAAATAGCCTTCCTAAGAGTTCTGTGGCCCATATTACGAGCATTAGAGAAAATATGGAAAAAAGAGGATGACCTGACTCACAGGCTGCAAATTGCGTATAAAGCCTGTTGACATTTGCAAAGGGTCGATGCTTTCACTGGGGGAATCAAGTTTTATGTTTAAATAGGAAGGATATACTCAGTAGGAACTTCGAAGAAATTACATGGATTGCCAAGCAAAAGTCCATACTGAAGTATTATTTAGAAAAAATTCTGCCAAAAACATTTAAAAGCCTTTTTTAAAAAGTTCACAAGGAAATGCCAGAGTTTCTGTAGTACTCAGAATTTATAACCAATATATTTTATAGTATTTCATAAAAATTTTATTTGCAACTCAATTTCAATCAATTTGTAGAGTTCTAATTAGCAAAGTACAGTGGAAGCTTCAGCTATTCAGAATCTCTGAACCACGGGTTACTCTGGAAAACCAATTTTTATTTGGATGAAAATATTTGAAAATCCCTGTTTTTATTTATTTGTTTTTTATTTTTAAAAGATTGTATGTATTTATTTTTAGAGAGGGGAAGGGAGGGAGAAAGAGAGGGAAGCATTGATGTGCGAGAGATACAGTGATTGGTGGCCTCTTGCACACACTCCAACCTCCAACCACCAGGGACCGAACCTACAACCCAGGCATGTGCTCTGACCAGGAGTCGAACTGGCAGTCTTTCAGTTTGCAGGATGATGTCCAACCCACTGAGCCACACCAGTCAGGGCAAATGCCTGGGTTTTTAAATAAAAGACCCAAAATATTAACATTTACAGATGACTCATCATTGTAAATATTAATTATCGTACAAATAGAACAGTTAAGACTGTGGAGTCAGACAGACTTATGTTTAAGTCCTAGCTCTGGGAATTGTTACTTATGTGACTTTAAGAATGTTCTTCAACCTGCATCAGACTTAGTTTCATTATCTCTAAAATAAAGATAATGGTACCTACCTCATCGGTTGTAGTGAAGCTTCAAAGAGATAATACATTTTAAAAGAGAGGGCTTAGTATATTTACACGGCACTTCGAAAGAACTCAGTAAAGCTTAACCAGTCTTAGTATTAATATTAGTATTAGTATTGATGTGATTATTTTACATCAAGGAATTTAGGGGCATTATTCTCTTAATAACATCAGCATTCTCCATTTTTAATCTTGTGTTTATCTTTCTTTGTTTTTGTCTCTCTTCCCTCTCTCTTGGCATCAGAAGCTACCCAAGCCTTTGAATGTCGAGGGGCTGGAAGTGCCTTGCAGGGGAAGAGCAGATGTGAGCCCAACCCAGCTGCAGCGCTGCGTCAGCACTTCTACCTCTCGGAGATAAACTCCAGACCGTCTTCCACTTACAGGATTCTTACTGTAAGAGCTTGATCCTAAGACTTTTCACATTCTGGGCCTGCCATAGCCTCTGATGTTTGACTCTCGTGTTTGGAATCTCCCTCTCCTACTCACCACCTCTTCATCTCCTTTCGGGAAGCAGTCATCACCTGTGGGTTTTATCTTAACTTTTTCTTGGAACTCGCTATCAACCTTTTTTTCCCCCCACCGAGCATGTTAGTCACTTGTCCTACTTCCAACTGCTGGTTTTCTCAGATCCCAGCCTTCTCAGCAGGGGCTTGGCTGTAGATCTGCAGACTATTCACACCATTTTCACAGTGCGGGCTTTCTCAATTAATTTATCCAAACTGCTAGCATCTCAATAATCAATTAACTCAGACAGTAATAACTGGGTGTGTCACAATAGAAATTAGTAAAAGTGGAGCAATGGAGCAGAATTCGTCATCTCTTTATCTGTATTTACCCCTCCTGTGACCATATATAAAATATGTGTACATACAT
The DNA here is from genome assembly GCA_004026765.1 of Micronycteris hirsuta. Taxonomy (NCBI): domain Eukaryota; kingdom Metazoa; phylum Chordata; class Mammalia; order Chiroptera; family Phyllostomidae; genus Micronycteris; species Micronycteris hirsuta. The sequence goes on from PVJI01001436.1 coordinate 15,666, forward strand.
TGGGGAATTGACTTTGTTTAAAAATAGTTATATCTTATATATTTCTTTGTATCTTGCTTCTTTTCCTCTTAAAAATATACTCTAGGAATCCCTTTTTGGATTCTACTGGCATAGAACTTATTCTTTTTTTTTTTTTAAGATTTTATTTATTTATTTTTTTTAGAAAGGGGAAGGGAGGGAGGAGGAGACAGAGAGAAACATCAATGTGTGGTTGCCTCTCACATGGCCCCACTGGGGACCTGGCCTGCAACCCAGGCATGTGCCCTGACTGGGAATCGAACCTGCGACCCTTGGGTTTGCAGCCCACGCTCAATCCACTGAGGTACACCAGCCAGAGCAGAACTTATTCTTTATGATAGTCATATAGTTTTCCATGGGATGGTCATATCCCAATCACTTTCCTGTTAGTAATCATTGACTATTTTGGTTTTTGCTACTAAAAACAAACCTGCAGTAAACATTCTTGTTTCTATATCCTTATGTAGAGATTAGATTCCCCAGGATGGCATCTCTAGGTCGAGGGGAATGCATATCTTTAACAGATATTGCCAGATTTAATTCCACAAAAACTAAACAATTTCATTTTTTACCATCACGGCATGAAAATACTCATTCTGCATCCCCAAATCACCTTTGCTGGCTGCCATTCTTCTTAATTTTTATCATTTGGTAGGTGTGGTATGATATTAGATTAATATTTTAAATAGCATGTCCCTGACAACGAATGAGGTATCTTCTTTTTATGTGCTTATTGCTCACTTGTCATTCGGATTTTGTCCCGAGTTTGTTGGTCTTCACCGTCCCAGTTCCCTAAGAGCCCTTTGTATGTTGAAGACATCGGCTGCATCTGACACTGGCATAACATAACACTGGTATATTTTTCCCAAATGGAAATGAGTCTTTGCTTCTTCACTATATTTTTATATTTATAGATAAATTACACATTTATATACAAATTTACTTTTTAATTTTTTAAATTTTGAGGCAATCTCACATTCACAGAAAAGTTGCAGGTAACTTTTGTTTTCCTGAAGCATCTGCAAGCTGCCAGGCCGGTGCCCCATCACCTCACAGACACTCTCTGACGTAACCACAATACAACCGCCAAAGTCGGGTCACTGGCACTCACATGTTCTTGCTCTGTCAGTCCTCATCCTCATTGCCAACAACAGCCTTTGCAGCAAAGGCCCATTCAGTTCAGAATCAAAGGTTGTGTTTGTAATCTCGCCTCTTTAATCTCCTTCAACCTGGAAATCATTTCTCATTCCTGAATTCTTTTGAAGATGGTAGGCCAGATATTTTGGAGAGATTGGGTTTGAAGAGAATCTTCATGATTAGATTCGTGTTATGCACCTTTGGAAAAAGTGTCACAGCAGGGGTGTTGTGTTCCTCACACGGTGTCCACTCAGGTGGCACACGATTTGGAGCTGGTGTGACCCAATTTGATGCCTAAAGTACGATGGTGTCTTCCAGTCTTCTCCAATGTAGAGATGTATTTTTTTTCTCTGTAGTATTTTCTTAGGATGCATTTTGAGACTAAATATTCTTTTATCAAACTTTCAATTTATTCATGTATTTATACATATTTTCGTGGTTTTCAATTTTATTCAAAGGGTTATACGCATTTCTATCATTACTTATTTCGATGCTCAATTTATTCCAGATTTGTAAGCATTTCTTTAGGTGGGCTACTGTACTCTTTTGCTGTGTCCCCAAATTCTTTAAACATCCCCTTGCTTTTTGGCACTCTACAATGTTCTAAGTTCCTTTTGGAATTACCCTACCCCTGCCCTGGAATCTCACTTCTCCAAGGGGCCCCGGCTCCTTTTAGTGGTTTTCAGGAATCAGCATCCTGCTACCATGTTGCTCACTGCTATCGGAGTATCTCTAGCCCAGGCCAGCTCCGTGGACCCATAAGGAATACACATACACACACACTGGCATCTATATCCATTTCTATATCTATATACACTGAAATCCATTAGCCCAAGATACTTCTAATTCCAATCAATGCCACGGAGCTCACTCTATTTTCTCCCTTTTCACATTTATAACTTCCTTCCCCTGCTTCTCACTTTCCTCAGTGTATATACTTCTTTGATCAACCCTTCTGTGTGCCACCAAGCGCCCACACCCTATGCTGGCCCTTCCTTCTTGCAGAAACCCCTCTCATTCCACCTGTACTCTGCCATTCTGCTGCCCACAGATGGTCTCCCATGAGGGTACACTCTCTACCTCGTTAAGGCCCCACACCTTGGTACAAACCATCCCCTGTGGGGACAACTTCTTCACTCTAAATGTTCTCGGCTACCCTGCAGACACCCCCCCTCACCTGGCTGGGGCCCTGACATCCCACACTGGGACATCTCCCAGGGGGAGCCCTCCCTTCCAGACACACTCTTTGCACTGCTCGGTCTCTGACAGTTCACACCTGGCCACCCCTCCCTGTGGTCACCTTTGTGGGGGCAGTACATGGTCCTTCCCCTCCTATGACTGAGGGCTAGTCAGAGGGCCCCCTGGCCAGATGCAATGTGTATTGCTCTGGGAACGGATTATAACTTCCTCTTTATCACCTTTTGGGAGTGGCTTCCTGTCCTGTGATGCTTCTTGACCTTTCCTTTACATTGAGGTAATGTAGTTTAGAGTCACGTGGAGGACACGTGCCTCCTTTATCTGGAACCCCTTAAAACAAGTCTTGGACACAGAGGGTGTGGTCTCTCTCACACCGACCCTCCGCTCTCGTGTAATATAAGGAACGGCATGTCCACCCCTGGTAGTCCACTGGGTGGGGTTTTTTAAAATTATTTTTTGGGGGGAATACTATGAACACTTAAACAGCTCCCCAGTTTGAAGCTCCTGCATTACAACCTTCTTTACCCTGCTCAATTCTGACATCTCCTCCTGGGCCGCCCTCCCACACAGCAGCCCTCTGTACCCCGTTAGGTCTCTGACACCCTACTCCAGTTTGATGCTCTGTGGGGACAGCTTCATATCCTTCTGCCTAGACCGTCCGCTTGTGCTGAGGTGACCCTCCCTCAGGCCCTCCTCACACCACTCAAGCGAGGGCAGTTCATCCCAGGTCACAGTGCCGCTCCTCTCTACCTCCCCACCCCCGACACGACCCGTGGAAATCTACCTCAGCTTCATGTGACGGTTTTAGGACTGAATTGTTCAGGTAGAAGAGGGAAAAGGAAGGAAAAGGAGGGGATGGGAAAGGATGGGAGCGGAGGAAAGAGAAGAGAAAGGAGAGGAAGTAGAAAGTGAAATGAGAAAAGAGAAGGGAAAAGAAAGAGCTCCTTATGATTTTTTTTGTTTACAGCTTCTAGATTGTCTTCTGTTTCATTTGAAAGATACCCTAAAATCCTAAGTTACAGTCCCTTAATAGTTTTTTGTTTTTTTTTTACATTTAAGTCTTTAATCATCTGGAGTTGATTCTTTTTCTTTGTTCGTTTGTTATGGCACGAGATTCACCACTGTATTCCCCGTGGGTTGTCAGCTGTACATTATCACTCACCTCTACACGCTCCTTCAGGGATAAAAGACAGAACTGGAATTTCCAAAGTGGGAGGGAAGGGAGCCCACCAGGCAGAAGTCGAAGCTTAGATGGGCTTGCTGGGGAGTGCTCGCTTGCCCTCCCCTCCCACCACAGGCCAGGTGAAACAATCTCCACAAAATGCGGGAATGGACATTTGATAGCAAAGGAGGCTGGCACTTCCCTCCCTGGCTGCGGGACCAGAGCAGAGCACAATAGAAGCTTCTTTAGGAGAGGCTGATTTGTGTCTCCTGAAACTTGAGGGTCACTTCATAGTGATGGGGAAGACTCAAGAGTTGGACATTTTTAGTTTTAGGTAATTGTCAATAAGCTTAGTAATTAATGCACGTAAAAAGCTACTGTTTCAGGAACCAAAGGTATGACCCACCTTGACTCCAGGAGACCCTAAGCAGTTCCACCTTTGTGCCTCAGGAAGACTGCAAGCCATCAAGATGGTATCTGAGCCGTTGTGCTCCAGGGTGAGATGTCCACCACTCAGGACACAGATAAGAAGCACAAGTCAACAGATGAAAGCATGCTGCAGTGTTTTATCTGATTAACCTTTTCCCTGAATTCCAAAGCCCTTGCCTACATTTTTCTTTATAAAAAGGGCTGGTTTGACATGGAATGTAAGATGGTCTCTTAGGGTACTTAACCCTCCATCTTCTCAGATCACTAGCCATCTGAACAAAGCACCCATAAAGATTCAATCCCTGTCTCTGCTTATTGGGTCTGGTAGTGACCAGCAGCATGAACGCTGGCTTTTCCAGTTTTAGTAGCGCTAGAGCTTGTCTCTCTCCTGGAGTCTGGAGGAGGCAGGTAGACAGCAGCCGTCTCTACAACAGGGTTGCAATGTAATCAGGTGGATTTTCGCTGTCTCACACCAAAAGAATGCTTACTTTTTTTCATAGTACCGTTAGGTAGCAGGGCTTGGGTCATCTTGAAATGATTCCTAGAAAAAGGGCTACTGGCTGGTGTGAACTGAATTCAAAACAAAACAAAACAACCCCCCCCAAAAAACAAACAAACAAAAGGCAGAGGGCAGGGGCTGGGGGCGGCCGGGGCAGTTGAGAGGTCAGCTGCTCCAGGGAAAGGGGCGGGTGTGGCGCTCTTTAAATGAAATTTCCAAGGACTCAGCTGCTTCACACCCAGAAAGAACCAGAATTTTAAAATGTGTCATCGCAGAGGGTGTATAATTAATGAAAGAAATCGTACAATATATGGTAACCAAAGGAAACTAGATTTTTGGTGGTGAGCACACAATGGAATATATAGATATCGAATGGTAATGTTGTACGACTGAAATTTATATAATTTTATTAACCAATGTTACTAAAATAAAATAAAGTACAATAAAATAAAACAGTGGTACAAGTAGTCCTTTTCCTCTCCACACACTCCCTGCCTCACTCTGGAGGAGGCCTGGGGAGAGGGGAGGTGACATGGGCCCTCACACCCTGTCCTCACCTCTGGTGGAGAAAGCAGTGAGTGAGGCTGAGCTGGGAAAGGAGGAAAGGCATTCAGTTGCATGAGATGGGGAGGCTTTCATTTAGATTGGATGAAAATACAAAAGAGCTAAAAATGGGACTGTTTTTAGAATTGAATGTGGGCAAAAAGCCATGGGATCTACTGGAAATGTCGCCAAGAGCAAGGAGATATTTCTGACAAAGAAAAAATAAAAGTGTGAGGAAGTAGTGGGAGAAAACGAAGCCGTTCCCTGGCTGCACCCAGTGCGGCCTGGCCAAGTCCACAAGCTGGTAGTGACCCTGGCGCTCACGGCTTCTCCGGCATCCGCCTGCATCAGCCAGGGGCTTGGTCTGCTCCAGGGAGTCTTTCATAAGCATTAGCTTTTAGATGTACTCATCCTTTGTACTTTATTTGTTTTCTATTCATTAACTTCTATTTTTATTCTCCCTTTTAACTCTTTGGTTCATTTTGTTGTTCTTGTTCTAATTTCCTAGATTGAGCTCTAAGTTTCTCTCTCTCTCTCTTTCTCTTAAAATAATGTGGATGAGCCCTGGCTGCTATAGCTCAGTGGACTGAGCGCGGGCTGTGAACCAAAGGGTTGCCAATTCAATTCCCAGTCAGGGCACATGCCTGGGTTGCGGGCCAGGTTCCCAGTGGGGGCCACATGAGAGGCAACCACACATTAATGTTTCTCTCCCTCTCTTTCTCTCTCCCTTCCCCGCTCTCTAAAAATAAATAAATACAATATTAAAAAAAAATGTGGATGAAAAAGGGACCACATTCTAACCTGGACAAGCTCAGAGGAGGCCTGCATGGTGGGCCCTACACACTGAGACCAGAAGTAACCACACAGGATGGACGGAGATGAACAGTTCCTAGCTAAAAGCAGGACATGGCAGGTCGTCATTTCCTGGGATGGTATGTTCCCTGACAAAGGTCAATCTTGACTTTAATGGACCTATTTATTGTCTTTTCATATCAAAGATAAGTGCCTTTTGGAATGTCAGGGTAAATTCTCTTTTTGGGGGGGACCCCTCATGGCACAACCGTCACCTCAGAGCAGAGACCTCCAATGCCCTCCCTTGTCATTGTTTTCATATTAATTGTTGACTGTTAACTACCTGTACCCACCAATGTAAAAGCAATGTGTGTCTATTCGGTTTACTTTTAATCAAATCCCGGAGATTTCCCCACCCTCTACTTTGCTTCTCTGCCTCTCTAATCTACCACCAATGAATTTCAAGTAACCCCCTTATTCCTCCTCCTTTACTTCTATAAAATAAGGTGCAAAACTGCCCTTCTCTGGGGCATTTCCTTAACTGTTTGAGGTTTTGCTTCCCTGCAATTGTCAGTTAGGCTAAAATAAACTCATAAAAATTCTTACAGGTTTGGATATTTCTTACGTTGATGATAATAAAGCATTTAAGGCTAGAAGTTCTCAATAGGAAGAGTTTGAGCTGTGCTGTGTATGTCCGGTATGAAGTTTTCTGCAGCATTGCTTTGGAGGGGTTTGCAATTTCAGTTTTATTTACCTTCTGATGAAGGCATGTTTAGAATGCTGTTTCTTAACTTCCAAGTAATTAGAGAAGATATTGGGGGGGGCACCTGCTTTTTATTATTTACTCCTTTTCTAAAAATTATTACAGTTGGGGAAATTGCCTACAAAACCTCTACTTTTGTGAGTTGGTTTAGAAATCCTTGATTTTGTTTGGGGCCAAAGATAAGATGAACTTTTATAAATGTCCCATTAAAATACAAAAGAAATATAGTTATGAGATGTACCATTCCACACATCTTTTAGGTCAAGTTTCCTGGTTGTTCTATTCTATAGCCTCTGAATTTCAACCTCCATCACTTTGTTTAAAGTGAGTTGTTTTAGTAACATGTGGGTGGACTTTGCTTTTTAACCCACACTGATCGTTGTCAGCAGAAATTATCCTACTGTCTCCTGATTTCAGAGTTGCATATCAAAATCTAAAGCCAGTCTGAGTCTTCTTCTGTTTCAATAACTTGTTTTTACTATCTGGTAAACTGTAGGACTCTGTCATATCCTCAGAATTAGGACATTTTACTGGAACTTGTCTAGTGTTTACCTTTTTTTGTCACTCCTTCCTTGGAACTCAAAGAATCCTCTCTACTTGAAGATTTGAGTGTTTCTTTAGCTCTGTAACATTTTCTTCACTTATTTGTTTAAACATTGCCTGCCTCTCCTCCCTCTATTGCTTTTTCTGCCTTCTGAAATTGCTATTTCTTTCTACACTACAACTTCTGGATCTATCTTCTGGTTCTCTTATATTTGCTTTTATTTCTGTCTTTAAATTTTTAGGGTTTTGAGACCTTTTTTTCTACTTGTTTTTCCAGACCTCTCTTCACTTCTCAACAGTTGCCATACTCTTTTTCCACATATCTGCTCTGTTTTTACACTTAGAAATCATGTTCTTGAGCTCCAGTGCTAGCTGTTTAATGCTCTAATTGGAGCCCCTTGATTGCACTAATTACTTTTTTGTTCAAGTTGCCATGCACTTTTCTAGTCCATCTGTTTTGCTGGCAGCTGCCCACCCAGCGTGCTCTGCTCACTCTCCCCTCTCTAGCTTTGCTATTTGCCCACCTGCAATAGCATCTACCCTCGCTAAAGGCCTTAAAACAGCTATCCATCCCATGGGTTATGGGAGGCTCAGTGGTTTTCATGACTGTGGACAGACAAGGTATCAGCTGGAAAACTCTCAGTTTCTCATCCAAGCTTCTCTGCTCCCCATTTCCTCACTCACTGAGATTAGTTTTCTCCCAGCCTTGAAACACAGAGGCCTCAGCTCCCCTGTTAACTCACCAGTGACTCTTGCGGGCCAGAGAGACCAGTAGGTCCTTCCAGGGACAGCTGTGTCAACTATAGGGTTGCCAGATAAAATATATTACACGGGACAGACTTGTATTTAAAAAATTATTCATTGTTTATGTGAAATTCAAACTTAACTGGGTGTCTTGTATACTTCCCTCCCTCTCTCTTCCTCTGGCCGATCTAGTCACCCTAATCAGCTGCATTGTTCTCCCTCTAACACAGGGCCCAGCAGAAGTAACGCCTGCTTCAGTGTGGTTGGTAGGTTAATAATATGGGCGTACTAATTTATAGTTTTAATATGAACATTTTGCTTAAAATGTCATATGGTGTGCTTGAGTGTGATATTGTTATGTTACAGAATTCCATGCTTATGATTTTGTAATAGAAGATTTTGTAATAAAAAAAGAGGCGTTATTTGTGCTGGACCCTGTATTTCCTCTTATTGCTGGGTCCCATGGGCCAAGCTCTCCAAAAACTTTGGAGCTCTGACCTTTGCCTCCAGGCATCTTTCTGAGGCCCTATATCTCTGCCCTGAAGAATGTCAAGATCATGTCCAGTATAGGCTCTTTCTACACTGGATTCCACAGCACAGAAGGACCTGTGTCTCCTCATTTCCCACCTCCTGGGCTCTACTCAAAGAGTTCATGGTCATGTGGAGTTGGAAGAGGAGAGAGCACAGCTGAGGGATACGGTTAGGCATCTCTCGTGGAATATATGAGGAAGATGATTCTTGTCCTATAGCTCTGTAGCCAACCAAACTATCCCCTATGCAGAAAACAAGCAAAAATATTTTCAGACCTGGACATATGCTGAAAGCCTACCTCTCAAGTACTTTTCTGAAGAAGTAATGTGAAGATGTGCTCCAGCAAACTAGGGAGTAAAACAAGAAAAAGGTGTGGGGTCTGAAAAAGACTGGACCAAACCACAGTACTCAGGGACAGAAAGTTCCACACTATTAGCTATGCAGGGGGCCTGGAGAGAATGTGGCCAAGTTGCGGTAGAAGGACAGGTCCACAGAGGAGAGATATTTATACATTAAACACTGTGTGTGAGATAATGGATGAACTTAAGGACATGACCAAAGACAGACAATCTAAGTCCTTCCAGTCAGCTTCTATCTTAGGTGTGATGGGATCACACAGGGCTCTTTGCATCAGGAATCCTTCTCAGGGTCCATCCCATTCAGATTCACATCCCGGGGTCAAGTCAAAATCAAACCAATCTTGGAAGATGTGTGCCAAACTAATTTTTCAAATGCTGAAAACTCCAAACTTTAAACATTTTAATTTCCAGTCTTCTTAAGCCATTTACAGAACATGTACTTTTAAAGATTCTTTACTTACTGTGAGCCTGCCTTAGAAATAATGGTGTAGACACAGAGGTAGCATACACCGCATGGACTACATGACTTGACCGTAAGAAAACAAGTGAGCGTCCCACAGAGCCATAGATAATAAATCTGCAAATTTGGTGTTTCTGAGAGAAATAAAATGCAATTTCCATTGTAAACAAAAATAATGTAAATGAATGGGCAATCTGAATATGGTTATATATGTATTAAAGAATTAAACTAATGATGACCTTCCAAAACAGGAGGCAACAAGCCATGATGGGTTTACTGGTAAATTCTTCCAGGCATTTAGGGAAGAAATTATAGCATCTCTCCACAATCTCCTTAAATAGAAACAGAGCAAATACTTCCTGACTCGTTCTATGAGGCCAGTATCACCCTAATACCCAACCCACACAAACACATTAAGAGAAAATTACAGACCAATGTCTCTTATGAACATACATGCACAAAGCCCCTCAGCAAGTTTAATCCAATAATGTATAAAAAGAATTATATACCATGACTAAGTGGAATTTATCTCAAGTTTGTAAGAGTGGGTCGACGTTGGAAAAATCAGTTAATGGAACCCGTCACATCAACACACTAAAGAAGAAAAATCGCATAATCGTATCAACAGATACATAAAAAGCATTTTACAAAATCCAATACCCATTCATGATACAAAATCTCAGAAAACTACAAATAGCAGGAAACTACCTCGTCCTGATAAATAACATCTATAAAAACCCTACAACAAACATACTTAATGGTGAGAAACTCGAAGGCTCACCACAAAGATCAGGTACAAGGCACGGACGTCCCCTCTGACCACTCCTTTCCAACCTTTTATTGGGAGTCCTAGGAATGCAGTACGACAGGAGAAGGAGACAAAAGGTGTGCAGGCCGAGAAGCATGAAGTCAAACGTTGTTCACAGGTGGCGTGATTATCTATGTGGAAAATATGGAAGGACTGACGACAAATCTCCTGGAGCTGATCAGTGATTGCGGCAAGGCTGCTGGACACGGGGCCCATGAGCGAATGTCAACTGCTTTCCCATATACCAGCATTGAACAAGTGGGATTTGAAATTAAAAAGACAATACTGTTTATATTAGCATCTCCCCAAATGAAATACTTAGATATATATCTAACAAAATATGCCTGAGGTCTACAGGAGGAAAATGACAAGAGTCTGAGAAAAGAAATCAAAGAACTAAACGAATGAAAAGATATTCCATGGGCATGCACAGGCCGACTCATTATTGTCCAGATGTTAGTTTTTTCCCAACTTGATGCATAGATTCAAAGCAATCCCAGTCAAAATCTCAACAAATGGTTCTGTAGATTGGACATGACCTTGACATTATTCAGGGCAGAGATATGGGGCCTCAGAAAGATGCCTGGAGGCAAAGATCAGAGCTCCAAAAAAACAAAACTGATTCTAAAGTTTACATAGAGAGGCAAAAGACCCAATACAATATGAATGAAAAGACCGAAGTCAAAGGACCAGTACTATAAATTTCAAAACTTACTATAAAGCTACAACAAGACGGTAAGGCACTGGTGGAAGAATAGACATATAGGCCAATGGAACAGAATAGAGAGCCCAGGAATAGACTTCAATAAATACAGGCAACTGATCTTTGACAGAGAAGCAGAGCAATACGATGGAGCAGAGGTAGTCTTTTCAACAAATGGTGCTGGGAGAATGAAAAATGTACGGTCAAAAAAATATTCTAGACACAAGCTATACACACTTCACAAAAATTAACTGAAAATGCACCGCAGACCTGAGGGTATCACACAAAACTACAAAACTCCTAGAGAATAACACAGGAGAAAATTCAAATGACGTTGTGTTTGGTGATGATTTTTTACATACAACACCAAAGGCACGTGTTAAGACGGATTTCATTAAAATAAAGGTTTCTGTTCTGCAACAGGCATTGGCAAGAGAAAGACAAGCTACAGACTGGGAGAAAATATTTACAGAAGATATGTCTGATAAAGGACTGGCATGCAAAATGTACGGGGAACTCTTAAAACCCAACAATAACAAACAAACCGATTTAAAAATGGGCTAAACACCTCAGCACAGACCTCACTAAAGAAAATATACCGTTGACCAATAGCACATGAAAAGATGTTCCACATCATGTGTCATCATGGAACTGCAAATTAAAATAACAGAGAATTACCTCCACACACCTGTCAGAATGGCAAAAACCAGAATGCTGAGGATATACCAATTGCTATCAAGGACGTGGAGGGACAGGAACTCTCAGTTGTTGCTGGTGGGAATGCAAAATAGTGTAGCCACTTTGGAATACAGTCTGGTGGTTTCCTACAAAACTAAACATGCTCTTACCACATGATCATGCAATCATGTTCCTTGGTAGTTAGCCAAAGGTGTTGAAAATTATGTCCACACAAAAGCCTGCATGAGGATATCTGTAGCAGCTTTAGGTGTAATTGCAATACTTGGAAGCAACCAAAATGTCCTTCAGTAGGTGAATGGATAAACTGTGGTCCATCTAGACAATGTACAACAATAACTTAACTCAGTGCTAAAAAAGAAGTGAGCAATCAAGCCATGAAAAGACTTAGAGGAATCTCAAGTGCCTATTACTAAGTAAAAGAAGCCGGTCTCAAGAGGATACAGGCTGCATGATTCCAACTCTATGACATTCTGGAAAAGGTAAAACTACGGAGACAGTAAAAAGATCCGTTTACCAGGCATTGGGGGAGGGAGAGATGAATGGGCAGAGCACAGAGGATTTTTAGGGAACTGAAACTATTTTACATGACACTATAATGGTGGATTCATCTCAATATAAATTTGTCCGAACCCATAGAAATTACACCACCAAGAGCAAACCCTAATGTAAACTCTGGCCTCTGGGTGATAATGTGTTCAGTGTAGGTTCATAATTGTAGCAAGCGTAATAGCACTCTGGGGAGAAATGTTAATAATGGGGGGGGGGCGTTTATGCATGTGTGGGGGCCAGGGAGCATATGGGAATTCTATCACATTTATTATACACACACTTTTCACCACTGAGTGTATGTGTGTGTGATACAGACTATATCTCCAGCTTTTATAAAAGCACAATAGGTTTCAAAAATTTTATTTACCTTAATTTCCTCATCTGTTGAGTGAAGCTAAAAACAGCAAGTACCTTAAAGGATTGTGGGGGGATTAAATGAGTTAAGTACAGAGAACAGTGCCTGGCACAGGGCCTGGCACATGGAAAGTGTTAGCTGCTATAATTAGTAAATGGCAGCTACACTTTGTGCTATTGAAAAAGTAAGCTCAAGCATCACATTGGTAATAGGAATGATGCAAGTTTGTAATTACTGTAGAAAATTATATCACTGCACAAATAAAATGCAAGAGCAAAACTATTCCTTTAGCTGCTGTAATTTGGTGATAGCTGCAACATCAGTGTTTGTATATTGAAACACCCACTTGAAGGTTGTACAAGTTAAACTGTAGTAAAATAATATTTTGGAATCATTTTGTACAAAATAGGACAATATTTTTCCAATAAAGTACTATATTTCACTGCAAAAAAAAAATTGAAGAGCAAGCTAATGTAGATTAAATCTAAACGAGTTCTAAGAAAAACTTTGTGCAGAGGGAACGCGACGCCACCTGCTTCTGGGTGCGCTCACAAGGCCCCGAAACCCTCCGAGCATGAAAAGTTCGCTCGAATAACAAGATTGCCACAGTGACCTCATCTTGGCTCAAAGCCTCTTGTTTATTTCTGGTTTGCGGCCATGCCTTCCGCATAGCTCACATGCTCAAGAACATTTATCATCCCCGTTCATGTTTCCAAAGAGGACGGGATTTTCTGTTCCCTGCCCTGAGAGGGGAGCACGGCACGAGGACACCTGCTGTCCTTCCCCCGCGGGGGAGGGGTGGTTAACGTGATGAGGGAGGGCCTGGCATTCCTGTGGCCCTGCTTCTGTAGCAGATAGGATTATGCGTCTCAGGCCACAGGTGGCTTGCGGCTCTCTTGGACCTGCAGGCCATCAGAGGGCCTGCGACCTCCCTTTCACTTCCTGTCCCCAGTGTATAAAGTACTCCTCCTCCCTTTCTGCCTCTCCCTTCTGGCAATCAGGAGGAGGTGGCCAGCTTGAAGTTATCTGTGGCTGCTTTGTATGCAGACAGAGCAGCCACGAGAGTCTAGATCTTGGGAGGGGGCAGAGGACCCCAACAGACTGCAGCTCTAAGCCTCCTTCTCCAACCTGGTTTCCTGGAAACCCTGCTCAGCCATTTATCAATAAAAAAGCTATTCATATAAATGTTATGTTCTGATTCACATGTAACTGGTGATTCTCACACCCAGCCTTTCTATTTGCGAAAGCCCTACAGGGAAAGAGGAACACACAGTCAAGTTCGGGCCTAAACTGCTTCACATGCTGACTGAACACTTCATCTGAGTAAAACCTTATGGAAAACATTGGTGGGGCCAGCACTAAGCATCTAGGTATCGAAACACACACACAATTTTTTTCATCTGTTAGTTTCACAGAGGAATTATTAAGGTGATTCTAAATTTTCTCATAACATTCCCAGGATGACAGGCTGATACCGTCATGTGGAGGCAGCCCCGGATCCTAATCTTGTCCTGCTGCCTAGAGGAGCTATGACCTCAGGCGAGTTACCAGTCACCTGAAGCCTCGGCTTTCTGATCGAACAGCGGTATGCAATCTTACATAAGTCATCAGGTTCAATGAGCTACTATGTAAAGGATCTAGTGGCAAATATGGCACAGAAGGGCACCCACGCATTTAATCCATGTCCACATTTCCCCTTTCAGGTGTAGTGCGGGTGGTCTACAGGCTGCCCCCTCTGAGAATTCTGTGCCACTGTCTGGCCGCTGCAGAAGTTCTGCTGGCTCTGTCGTGAACCCAGTTCAATTTGGTGTCTCCAGGATGATCCAGGATCAATCCATGGACATGGCGGGCTCGCTATTTGATAGGAAGACTGGGGCATGCCCTATTCAGAAAGTCTTTGAGATAGTGATGCCATCTTAGTAAAATGCTAACAGCTTTAGAACGATCCCACATCACCTCTGACAAGAACTACCCCTGCTGGGAGGGACTGGTCTCATGTATTAGATTACATGCCAAGAAAAACCACTTGCAGACTAGCCCACGAGTCTTGTCAGTAAAGACCCCAGGAACATCTCTAAACAGGTGAGAGAAGCCCACACCACTAGGTGGGCCCAGCAGACTGACCTCGCAGGCAGCCACTCTGCACGTCTATGTGAAACTGGGTAAAAACACGCAAATGTGAAAGCTCACTGAGGCCGTAATCTCCTCAAATTAAATAATAAAGGAAACCTTGTATATAAGCCAAATCAAAATTAATAGCTACCCTTTACTGTTGGAGTAAGATAATGTGGCATGTGGAAAATTTGTATTAAGAATGCATGAAAAGAACAGAATCGTTCCATGATGGCTTCGTGCCATTGTTCAGGCTCTCTGGGTCAAGGCTTTCTTGCAGTTCCATTCACGGGTGACTGGCTGTAAAGGAGCTGGCCTACCTCGTCCAATGAGAACAGCGAGGTTCGTATGAGCTGTCAACACTGAAGAGGGGGCACCCTCACACCGGGGCTGCCCAGGTTCAGGTGTCAGGGAGAGTGTGGACGTGAAGCCAAAACCCAGCCAGGAAATTTGAGCAAGTTGAGGATAGACGGGGGTCAGAAACATCATACATTTTATGCCCAACTTATTTATTTTTATTGTTGTTCATGTACCGTTGTCTCCATTTCCTGCCACCACTTCCCCCCAAACTCCCCCAATCTCCCACCCTCAAGCCTACCCCGCTTTGGCTTGGTGTATGGGCCCTTCATGCATGTTCCTTGACGACCGATTTATTTAAATGGCCGTGTATTTTAATGCCCTGCTTCTCCCCATCAGACCATCCACTCCTGAAGGTTTTCTACCTACACAGTGGGCAGCCACTAGCAACTGCTTGGAAAATTTTTCCAGACCCAAATGATTTCTGCCCCATGTTATGAAACTCGGGGTCTCAGGTGACATGTGCAGCATTTAAGTACTAAGGGGAGCCCAAAGCTGTTCCTGAGGAAAAAATCTTGATTTGTGTGACCACCCTCTTTGTGAATGTGGAATAGCCTCCTCTGGCAAAAACACAGGTCAGTCTCCACACCTTTTGTATTTGAATGTGATCTCTACAATCTCCTCTGCTGCTTTCCAAAAAGAATTGACTGGAATCTCAGAGAAAGGGGACCGATACCTCAGCCCTTGCCAGGCAGCAAATAATTAAACTGTTTGTCACCAACTCTTACAAAGGGCTTTGCAGAGGGGCACTATTTGGGGAATGTCATAAGGAAAAAGTATTTAGAATTCAGCATTTCTAGGGTCTCTATATTCTACCTTAGTGCAAGTTAGCCCACTGAAACCTATACTATAGACCTGAATAACTCAGTGCTTAAAGCAAGAATCATCTTTAAAAAAAAAAAAGGTTTTTATTTATTTTTAGAGCAAGGGGGAGGGAGACAGAAAGGGAGAGAAACACTGATGTGAGAGAGAAACATCAGTGTGTGGTTGCCTCTCGCAGGCCCCCAACCGAGGACCTGGCCCACAACCCAGGCATGTTCCCTGACTGGGAATCGAACCGGGACCCTTTAGGTTTGCAGGCCGGTACTCAGCCCACAGAGCCACACCAGCCAGGGCACAAGAATAATCTTGACTGAGTTATACTTTAATGATTAGCATTCAGATCTTACTGAAGAAGGCTGTAAGTACCACTCATATGAAATCTGTTTTTGTATTTGTTGCAAAAAAAGAAAAGTCCTATTGAGGACATGATTCATTTCAGTGGCATCTCATCATACATAATTTTAACTTATGTGAAGCAATTATTTATGCTTGGAAAGCAGGTAGGAAGAGGGAATTACTGATATGATGTAACTTAAAATAAGTAAAAACTTCCCTTTTGCATATGTTCTACTTACTATTGACACTTACCTCATGGTTCTACATATGTTGTATATATGTACGCTTTATTTTATGGACACTATAAGACATTTTACAAGGGTAATTTTGATTAAGTGTATTTTTTTCTTCCACCGTAAGCTGGAACCTAACTCATGTGGAAGACCAGTCACACTGGACATCATCACTTCGCGTGCCCTCTCTGACCTGGTGGGGCTCTGGGCGGGCCAGCCCCATGATTCTGTGAGCTGAAAAGCTCTTCCTACTGAAAGGTCCATTTTCCTGCCTCTGTCCAACTGGCTCGGCATTTCCCGCTCACGTGTCAGACAACACTGTCATGCAGTCTACAGACTACAACCTGACCTTGAACTCCGCCCACCTGCTCAGCTCACCGCCTCTGCTTTCTCTTGCCCGCTCCTGCATCACTGGGTGTTCAGCCTCTCAGGAGCAGGGCTCTCTGTTACTCTCTCTTCCATGAGCATTTAGCAGAGTCCCTGGCACATAGTAAGTGGCGAATAAGTATTTGTTGCACAGAACTTACCTCTGCGTGGCGTTCTCATTGCTCCTGCCGCTGCATTTCTGAGAACAGAGTACTGCTACCAACCTCCTGCCCAGCAAGCCTCTCTTTCTGCACCCAGCCTTGCAAGCACCCCAAGAATGAGCCTGGGCATTTGTTCTGTAAAGACCACTTTTAAAAAATAATTTTTAGTGTCTAGTGTTAGGAAAACACTTTTCTCCTAAGGAATAGTACACTTTCACTTTTTCAATAAAAGCCATGTAAATGATCACCTCTCCTGCTCTTGCTCACTCTTTTTTTTTTTTTTTTTTGCAAGAGTTGCTAAGAACTTCAACAAAAATTTAAGCAATCTGAGAGACAATGCATTGATCCCTTCAGGAACCATTTTTATATGCTTTCTCCTTGATCTTGACTTTCAGTTCTGGGATTCTATTGCAAGTTTTCTCAAAGTGTAACCTGCATCAGAATCACTGGGTGCTTCTATTAAAAATGCTGATTCCTGGACCCCTCTCCAGACCGATGAATCAGAATCACTAGATGTGAGCATCAGGAATTTGCATCTCATCCAACACCCCAGGTGTTCTAGTGCTCAACTAAATTTGAGAATCCCTTCTCCATCTTTACATGCTATTTGTTATAAAATACCCCATATTCTTCTTGGAAAAAAAGGAAATTTAAAACATAATATCCTACATAATATGATGATGATAGCCTTCGGTAATGCTAACAGCATTACTTAAACTACTGATTAATGTACCACCCTCATTTTTACTTGACCTTTGTACAATGTATGAGAATCGTCATCTATCAAGATTTATGATCACAATGTTCTACAAGAAAAACATATTGCCTTTTCTTCAGATATTAAGATAGTATTAACTAGGAGTATTAAGCAAAACAAAAGCAGTAACTAAGCATTAGAAAGAAACTGAATAATATATTCATTAAATCAAATATTTATTAAGGCCTGCTATGCTCCTGGAGGTGTTCTTTGTCTGGGAGACACTGCAATGAACAAGACTCAGTTCCTGCTGCCCTCAGCCACACAGAGACCAGGAGGTGACACAAAAACAACTCTTCACTCTCCCCAGGGACATGAGCCCCTTTCAGGCCACACCGGAGCAACCAGAGGACCCTCCAGAACCACACGGGTCTCTGGGCTGATTCTGTTTCCTCTCTTCTCCTCACCTCACTACACTTTCCTCCACTCAATCTCCTAGAGTCCTGGCTTCTTGCAAGAGACGGGGCCTGGCTGCTCCTTCCTGCCTTTTGCAGAGACTGGCTGTCTTTCCCAGTGGAGCACCTGAAAGACCAGCAAACCACCCTCTGGGCTCAGATGAAGTCTCTGTTTTAGCAAAATCCCCCTCTCCACCCTGTCCTGGGGAGGTGTGTGGGGAGAGGGGAGACCTGGAAGTCCACCCCACCCTGCCACCCAGGCAACATCAGGGACCTGGCTTCCAACTGGAACCCAGAGCAGCAGCCAGAGGTGGCCCCAGAGGGCAAGAGGGGGCAGGAGGAAGGAGTGTTTGGGGCAGAGGGGACCATGCATGTGGACACCTGAAGACAAGAGAGCACTGGGTAGTGAGGGAATGTCAGGCCATTCTAAATACCCAGAGAAATAATTTTAAATCCTACTCACATTTCAAGGTTCCATTTGAATCACAAAGTACCTACAAAGCTTCTGGGATTATGCCGGCCTCATCTCCCCCTTTTCTAAGCATGGAGAGTATCTGTCATCACAATGCATGACTTGGCGTGTCAGTCCATAGCGACTTCTGTTGCTCTTTTGTTTTACACGAACAAACTGGTTTCCCTAACTAGACCATAAACTACAGCAGGGCAGGGGCCATGGCTTACAGTTTTACAGTTATATGGGTAAGTGTTGGTTAGTCAGCTAGCTGAATGCATACTAGTCTGAACACAATAAAAGTGTGTTTCTGAGTTGAGTAGAAAAGGTGAAGAAGGTCTACAAAAGGAAGAGGTGTACAAAATGACCCTTCCCCAGGCAGTGCTTTGGGACCCACGTCCTCAACAAGTCTCCCTCCTGCTGGCCCCAATGGGAGAGATGATGGCAGAGGACATTGGAGGCTTTTCCGGGCCAGGCCTAGAAGGGGTATGTGTCACTTCAACCCATGTCCTATTGACTAGAATTTGGTCACATGGCCACACTTAACTTCAAGAGAGGTGGGAAATTAGGATTAGCTGTATGCCCAGAAGAAGAGGAAGTAGGTTCTGGCGAACCACTACCAAGCTTTGCCTCTAGTCGAAAACTAGAGGTGCCCACAGTGGCACAGTAATAACAGTTCCTGAGTTCTCCCTGTGGCCGGGCCTGCTCCCGGGGCTTTGCTGTCTCAGCCCGGACGGTCCTCTCATCAACCTGGGGGTGGCACGGACATCCGTGCTTATAGGACGATGAAGGAACAGAGCACAGAGAAGTTACTTAACTTGCCCAAAGTTGCAAAACTAGAAATCGCCAGAGCCAGGATGTGACACAAGATAAAATGGCCAGTAGGGCTGCTGGGGAGACTAAAGGAGATGACGTTCGTAAAGGTCTAGGCTGTGTCGGGAAGCAACTGTGGAAATCGTATTATTGACCTGTTTCTCAGGTTCAGCACCGCATCTGGATGAAGCCTCATCTGGAGGCTGAGCTGGAGGCTGAGCGGTGGGTGTGTCACAGACGTGTCCTCCGGAAGGCTCTTTCCTAATGAGTCCAAAGAGCCACTGGGAAACCTGGATCCATTCACTAAATTACATCAATGCTGAACCAGCCAAGATCATGCACACTCAGGACCAGCCATCATCACCATCTGTACGGGTTACTTTCTCCAGTAGAAACATGTTTCCATCAAGATCTGCACACCCTTCCCTGTTCTTGGCCACAGGTGGGGTCAGTTGCTCCTTGCTCAACATTCCTGAAGGACGGATGCAGCTGACGGAGGACGAGAAGCTCACGAGCAGCCTGCCCTGCTTCTGCGGGC
This sequence comes from Micronycteris hirsuta, assembly GCA_004026765.1. Lineage (NCBI taxonomy): Eukaryota > Metazoa > Chordata > Mammalia > Chiroptera > Phyllostomidae > Micronycteris > Micronycteris hirsuta. Next base: position 35,298 of record PVJI01001436.1, read on the forward strand.
CCTCCACCACCTCACGCTGTTGGATGAAGGTGAGTCACCGGAGGGCCCCCTTGGGACATGATGGCTGCTGGTGTGTGGGGAGGACAGGGAGGTAGGTGGCTGCAGGCTGGGCAGAGAGGCCTGGGCAGGGCCTATTCAAATCTTTTGACCACTTTTTACTTGGGTTGTTCATCATTTTGTTGCTGAGTTGTAAGAGTTCTTTATGAATATACTCTGGATAATTAGTTGTTTTTGCTTATTGAGTTTTGTTATTTATACATTTCATAGTTTTTAAATATTCCTCAGTGTACCTAACAGCACAGGATGGGATTATGTTTGTGGTCCTACGTATTTCTGGTGTTCAAAAGGATAGTTTGGTTGTTACTTAATGTTTCACAAATAGGTTGGAATAATATTTTCCAGAGCTGTTGGGTCGAAATTTTGGGTAACAAAAGGAAACTACTGTTTACTGACTGCCTACCATAAGCCAAGTATTGTTACTGGGAGACCCTCATAACCACCTGGGGGGAGCTCACGATATTATCCCCTATAAACAAGTGAGCACAAAGAAATTACTTACCAGGCATGGCACAGTTGGTAAGTAGTAGAGCTGCTTTTGTCTCTAAAGCCAGTGCTTTTTAAATATCCTGCCCCTCTGTCCCTTCATTAGGTAGTAAAACAAAAACATATCAAAACACAGGACTCGCTCCTCAGGCGTCTGATGCAAGTAAAATGTCACTTCAGACTTCACTTATCACCCAAGGAACTATAAACAGTTTGTATGGTTTTTCAGCTCATAAATTAATAAAACCCATGCGAATGTTTCTCTTGCAGTGAAGGGTAAGAATATCAGTGTGGTGCCAATTCTTCTGTTAAAAAATGAAGCCCAGAAATGGGAGTGTGCCTAAATTCACTGAATAGGAAAAGAAAGAACATGTGGTTCTGGAGTTCAAGTTGAAAGGACGGGAGTCCCGCAGAGGTCACGTGCATGTGCCTGCTTCGCAGTCCGCCGGCACTTTCCAGGCGGGCCACGGTGCGAATGGTTTCTGCAGCTCACGGGTCTGGCTCCAGGCCAGCGACAAGCTCACTTGAGCTGCAACTGAACTGCCTTGGACTCTGTGCCTGGTGTGCTCGTGTTCCTGCTACAGAGTGTGCTCTCCTGAGACCCAGTGACATCTAATTCTCAAGGATCCCATTTCATTCTTTAGAGACAAGTGTCTTCACCCTTCCAACCCTAAATATAGAGGGGAAGTGAGGACATAGTTTGGAAGGTCTTAAAAGCTCCATGTAAAGTTGCCCCAAACATTAAAAATCCCGAGATTCTTCTCCGGCAAACAGTACATCTGATTATCTTAATTCACAGCCTATTTTGGAAATGTCTCTTCTGGGAAAAAAGCCACATGAAAGCCATTCCTGTTTGTAAATAAGTTATTTCCTTAAATGCCAAAAGAAGATATCAGAGAGCAGAAAAAGGAAAATTAAAAGTGAAATAATTTATTGAAATTACCCAAGTACATTATGGGCAAGGCATCCTCTAGTACTCAGAAAAAATACGAATAAGATTAACATAGCTGTATCAATAGTTTAATTTGACTTATTTTCACAGGGCTTTCCTAAGAGAAAGGACACATTTCACCCTATGGCCAAATCGGCCCTGAGAAAGAGGACTCACAGGGACTCTGCTGCGTGTGCGAGAGATCACACCTGAGCTGACCGGGTCTTTGGGGTTTTCCTCGCGTCACGTGCGCCTGTGTAATTCTGTCCTGCTGTGGATCTGTTTCCTGGCTGACTGTTCCCACAAGGCAGGCTGCTCAAGTGCCTGCAGGACACCAGTTCTTGTCAGAATTCTAGGGACAATGGACAGCAGAATTTTGCTTCCCTGGTCTTAAAAAGGGACAAAGAAATGTTTCTTTCCCCCAAATGCTAATTGAAAAATGTTGTGTCACCCCAGAAGTCCAGCCCTGGACCTTGCTCAAGGGTAAGGGTCACTCAGCACCCTGGGTCCCTGGTCCCGCTTGACGACTGTGCAGGGTAGGAGGTCCTGGGCCTTATCTCAGCTCAGCCCTGTGAAGCACTTGACAGCTGCTGCTGCTGACGTTTCTTATCTGCGGGGAGGAAGTAGCTTCTGAAGGTTGAGACCCTGCTCACAGATCGGATGTTTGAAAGGGTGAAATCTAATTTTAATATAACTTTAAAAAAGCATTTTGCATTTATTTACATAGTGCATGGTTCTTTTTTACCCTACTTCCTAAAGGGACATGTCAATTGAAAGCGCATGTCATCCTATGTCAGGAAGGGATGAAGATTAATGGATAAATTTTCCTTTGTTAACACTCCACCTTTCCTTCCCCTGCAGTTTTGCCAAGTTTTATCCAGCAGGTCTGAAAACCTAGTTTTGACTATAAAATGGATTGAGAGGAATAATGGTGAAAGAATGTTTTCTCTTAGGTAACTTATTCAGTGGACGCTAAAGATTTTGGGAACTTCTTGACTTGATTGAACAGTTGGCCATTATTTGAGTTACAATGAATGTGTGAAAGAATTATACAGAATGAGCACAGAAAATTGTACGTTATATAAGAATATGAAAAACATTATTTTAGAAATAAATCTAGCCCTCGCCAGGTATCTCAGTTGGTTAGGGTGTTGAACCAATACTCCACGGTTGTGGGTTGGGTCCCAGTCAGGGCACATACAAGAATCAACCAACGAAAGCATAAATAAGTGGAGCAACAAAAATGGGTGTTTCTCTCTCTCTCTAAAAAAAAAAAAAAAATCAATCAATAAAAAATTTAAAATAAATCTATATTCCTCCTTCACAAAAAGCTGCTCATACTGATTGACAATAATGTCTTTTTGCTTGATTTTGGAAAATACAGAATCACCAGACTAATTCCTATAGAACCTCTGGAATAATGGTACTGATTTATTAAGCACTTTTTGAATGCCAGTCACTTTACGAATATTATTTCTAATCACCACAAGGTAGATATTATTACTTCTTACAGATGGGTAAACTGAAGTTCAAAGAGAGATCATATGTCCAAAGTCTGAGCCCCATGGATGGAATCCAAAGTCCATAGGGATTTAGCAGACCAAGCGGGTCTAAAGTTCCTAAAGCCGAGCACAGTAAAAGACACAGTTGTTCAAGATAAATGCAAAGTGTATGAGGTGCCAAGACAACAGGCAAACCAGGGCATACAATCGCTTAAGCTATGAGGCATCGTTTTGAAAATATGTGCACCATGGCCTCAGCCTTTGCTAATTCTCCAATGTTGAGGGGTTGAGAAAGCGAAGTGTAGTTATGGGGCGTACGTAACGGAAGAGTGAAGTATGAGAAGACAGAATTGAAGGGTTCATTCCAGGGAAGTTGTGTAAGAGCCGAAGTGCCAGGAAAGGAGTTTGAACTTCGCCTGAAGGTAATGACACACAACTACTAATAGCTGTACGCGGTTTGACCAGTGCTTTCACCAACACATCACACGTGACACTGAAGATGTGACAGGTGGTATATCCAGAGATATTAGGTGACCTTTCCAAGACAACTAAGCCACTGGGTACTAGAGGTCTCCGTTTCTGCAAAACTTGGGCTTTCTCCACTTCTTCATATTAATTGCTAGATTCCAAACCATAACATTCTTTGGGACTACAACATGCCACCAGAAACCGCCAATAAAGAGCAAAATGTTGTACACAGAAAATTAGCCTATGGCCACCCTATTATCCTGTTAGCGTAGATTATAATTTTCCTAGAAGTGAGCTGAGTCCTAAGGAATAGATGTTAGGAACAAGAAAACAGTTATTCATCCCCTTTTCTTGATTATGAAAGTAATAAATACTTACTAGAAAACTGGGATACACAGAATATTAAAAAAAGAACACAAAAATCATCCATTAATTCACAAGCAATATATAATTTTAACATTGTGCTACAATTCCTTCCAGTGTTTGGTACATCCGAGCATGGAACTTGAATGTCATTCCTCCTTCATACACGGCATCCGACACATCTCCTCGTCCCATGACCCCATCTTCTGAATATACCCCACACCTACCCAGCACCTCCCAGCCTCTCTCCTCGTTTAGGCTGCCATCCTCTCTTGCCTGGATTGTTGCAAGGTCCCCCTAATGAGCCTCCTTAGCTTCAGTCTGGACGCCCTCTCCATTCATTCTCCATATTGCAGCGAAAACGGAAACTTCCTAAAAGCTTTGGATGGCTTCCACGGACAATGCTCACACTGCTTACCGAGGCTTCCCATGCCCTTCACCTCGTCCCTCCCACCTCACCTGTCTCCCCACCTGCAGCTCCACAGCCCTTGGCCCTGCTCTGCTCTCCCGCCCCTCCAAGCAGCACTGTCTCGGCTGGAACACTCTTTCTAGGCTCTCTGCCTAACTGCCGCTCAGCCCTCAAACCTCAGGCCGTTTTCAGTTTCTCTGGAAGATTTTTATGACTCCCTTCCCCTCTTTGAACAGAATTAGAGGTTCCTGCTGTAATCTCCCCCTATAATCACATTTATCTCACTGTATTATCTTTTTGTTTAACTGCCTATCTCCTTCACTAGTGATAAGTTGTGAAGGCAGGTTCTGTATCTGTTTCACTCACCACTGTATACTCAGCATGTAGCTTGGTACCGGGCAGAGGGCAGGCATTCAATATTATTCAGGGAACACACATGTGCATACCATTATATATGTAATGTGCACAGTGTTTAATTACACATTAAACATCTTTCTATGGATTCTCGTGGACTCTCACTGTAGAAACTTATGTTACCTGTGAACACTGACAGGCAGCTTCTCCTTTCTAGGCCTTATCCCTTCCATTGTTTGTTTTTTTTTGCCTTGCTGTGCAGCTGAGATCCCTCGAGTGATATTGAGTGTTGACAGCTGCCATTTTTGTACCTGATTACTAAGAGAAAAGAATTACTATTTCAACGTAAAGTATCATGTATGATGTAGATTTTTGACTGCTACTCTTCATCATTTTTAAAAAGTCCTATAAGGGACTATAAGGTCTTAGTTTACTAAATTTCTTGTTTTATAAATTATGAATTAATGCAGAATTTTATCTAGTGCATTTTCTGCTTTTACTGAGATGGTCTTTTTAACCTGTGGGTATGTTGAATTATATTCAATTTTCTAATGTTAAAACATCCTGCCCTGGCTGGTGTGGCTCAGCCAATAGGTCACTGGTTCGATTTCCAAGCAGGGCAAATGCAGGCCAGGTCCCCAGTTGGGGGCGCAGGAGAGGCAAGCAATCAATGTATCTGTTGCACATAGATGTTTCTCTCCCTCTCTTTCTCCCTCCCTTCCCCTCTCTCTAAAAATAAATAAAATCTTTAAAAACAAAACAGTATATATGTGATAAAGATTCCTTAAATGTTTGGTAGGGCTCATTTATAAAACTATCTGGACCCAGTACAAGTTTCTATATATATCTATAACTGAAGTTTGTAATATTCAAATCATTTGTTCTCCATCCTGATGCCTTTGATTTTTGGATTCTTAAATTTGTGTTTTACATTTCAAATTCAGTTTTCTACACTGTCCAATCTGTTGCTTTTTTGTATCTTCTGTATCATTTTATAAAGTTAGTGTTTTCCTGTAATTGTTTGAAATAATAAAAAAAAAAAAGGCTGCTCTCCAAGGTTGACTGCCACTCTTCCTAGAGCCCGCCTTTAAAGTGCTGATGTGCTCTGCATCGTCACGAGCCATGGCTTTCATACTGAAAACAAAATTCATGGCCCCGATATTGTCGTTTCAGTTTATTCATCCTTTAGTAAGAAAATCTGGAAAGATAACATACTGACAGTTGGAAAATATCTGGGTTAAAAAGGTTATATATTGTTCTAGTACACATTCTTCACACAATGTCTCAAAAACAGAATTTTTCACAGTGCTCAGCACCTGACACTCCCGCTCCACCCCCGCCCCCGCCCAAAGAACACAGGCCCCCACTTCTTTCTCAATCTGGTGCAGTCTATATGCAACTTTAGCAATGAGAACTTCTTGTAGTCCTTCCTGGATGATTGGTCAAGGCACAATAAAAAGAGGTTATCAATTAATTGGCACGTGACAGCAGAGCAGAGGGATAACAAGTAGGTCTCACCTCAATACAAACACACACCACCAGGCAGGGAGGGGCTGCCCGGAGAATGAGGCCCTTCCTGGCTCTGTGGGAGAGGGTGTTTTGATTCGCTAGCAATATCTGCTGGGAACACAGGAGTAGGGAGTGGCAGAATGAATGCCACTATTTTCTGTCCCTATCCTAATGACTGCCAGCAGGTGTGGCATGAGATGCAGAAATCAATAGTCAGCAATGTTGAAAAGGCCCTGGTTTCCTTGAAGCTTATAAGTGACTCAGTTCCACATGACCCAGCATTATTTGACAGCGGATCTTTCTTGTAAAGTTCTTTCCCCAGACACAAGTGATCAGAAGTTGGCCCAAACTCCAGACCAATAGACTTGACCCAGGCCAGCTGCGTGATTAAGTGGTGAACTACCTCAGGTACTGTGTGTCCAGACGGAAGCACCCAGATTTTTCACAGCCAGATCAGAGTCGTGTCCACACGTGCCTTTGGAAGCAGGCGTTTATTCTGAGACCTGGCCAGGCTCTCCACCTTTATACTCTCGGTTTCCCTGTACCCAGAAGTGACCACCCTGGGGAGCTTAGCCTTCCTCATGACAGTGGCACTGGATAGGACTGAGCAAGTGACTCGGGCCTGCCCAGTTCGGAAAATGGTCCCCAAATGGGTATGTGACCTGAGCTGGAACTGAGTCCTTACCTGGGATTACATATGAGCACTTGAAGGAAACTACGCTCTCTCCTCTACAATCCTGGGCAGGGGTGACAGAAGTCTGGAGCCCCCTGAACCCCGGAGCACAGGAAACACACCCATATGCGGTGGGAGAGGAGGAAGCTGATGGAGAAAAGCAGAGGGGAGAGAAGAGGCGGAGACAGACACACATACGGAGGAGGATACTCTCCGGCATCGTTGGCGTTTCTTGAGCTCTGATATGCAGCCCACCCCCGGACTTTGATTATGTGAATCAATAAATCCATTTTTAATGGAACTAGTTGGATTTGGGTTTGTGTCCCTTATGACTGAGAGTCTGGATTAAACACCATGGCTGTCACAGTTGGGTGAGAGCAGTTGGTTGGTTGGTTTCTCTGTTTTAGCAGGGACTGATGAACGGAGGCACCATCCACTTGTATTGCGGGCACTGCCTTTGAGCCTCTGCAGAGGCCCTGAGGCCCCAGCCCCAGACGACATGCACAGCGGCTGAAGTCACAGCATGAGCATCAAGAGTGAAGTCCTGCAGGCAGGTAACACCACTGAGTGGTTGAGAAGAGAGCCGTACAGCATAGTCTAGCTGCCTGGCCCTCTGGTTTCCACACTCTTCCTACCTCAAAGCTACGAGAAGATTACAGCAAGATCAGAACCTCCTCCCACCTCTTCCTGGCCACCCTCCCTCTTTCCTCAAAGTAGAAGGCAGAGCGTACACTTCATGTCTCCATCCAACCCATCAAAGACAGGTTCCCAGGTTTTAGCACATAGCTTTCAGTCTACAGTGTGGCCCGCCTGGGCCTACTGTGGCTCAGCGAGTAATTCCACTGAAAGCAGACAAGGATGAATGGGGTGCTGCTAGTCTGCAACAAGGACAATTTGGAAATTCTTGGGCAGGTATGTCTTGGGAGTATGTTAGGGATGGGGGAGGACCCGAGCTCTGGCACTGCGGATGACAGCCCCAGGCGGCTGGGAGACAGCGTGAAGGTCCTGGTGAACAACGCCAAGAAGAACAGGAGTGGGTGGTGCCGGAGACAAGCTCAGACAGTTGACTTTGCCTCCAGCCTGCCCTGACCAGCTTAGACACGTTAAGTAAAACACTTTCCTATTCCTTCTCCTGCCTTGTTTTGAATGATGACAGGGCTGTTGATACGATGCACTTAAAACATCCAACCACAAACGGCACCAATTAGTCACTTCATAAAGTTCAGCATGCACCAACGGAGCCTGTCTCAGCTCTCTGGGGCTGGTGGTGGGGGGGGGTTGGGAGCAAGATGTGTCTCTTGCCTAAAGTTGTCGTCAAATCAGTTCTCCATCTAATTTGAGGTGACAAGTAGGAATGATATATTCTAACTAAAGCATTCTTGACTCCACATGACTTGGTAGAAATAAAATTTGTTCACGTTCATATGTTCATCAATGTCGTCACCCCTTGACTCAGCAGATTTTCAAAAGCAAAAATTTCTTCTGTACTCGTTTTCCCTAACTGATAGAAATATAAAATATTATAATAAATCAACTACTTTGCAATTTATGGGCTTCTTTGACGAATGATGTTTACATAATTTGAGAGGACTGTAAAGGGGAGGACAGAATCAAATTAGGCATTTGCAGAAAGTGGGGACAGAGCTAAAGTGGTACTCATAGACTAATTACAGGCCATTCAGGAATAATATCTGTGAAGAGGCTGAGATTTAACCTACACTGAAACTAACAAGTTAATCTGCCAGTTTCATGGATGCTAGTAGAAGATACGGAACTTCTGGGGTTAGAGACAACAGACAACTTATAACTCACAGTAAAAGCAGTAGCCAAAGTACCAGCTCTTTATGCCCGTCTCCCGGCCCCACTGGTGATGTGAAGAGGACTAGACAACACCTGAACACACAGTAGACTGAACTGTAAGTAAGAAACTGAGTTGGGGGAACATGAATCTTTTACAAGGGGCAGTTACCATACCTGTTCTTTGCTCTGAAGGAAGACACTATCTGCTCCTTGGAAAGGTAGTCCAGAATAAAGGGCAGTCAGTGCCTTGTGTGCAGGACACACAGAAAAATGAGATACTCAGGGAAAACCTTCCCCCAGCGACAGCCAACACTCATTCCAACACCGTTGTACTAGTTTCCTGCGAGCGCCCTACCTAACAAATTTCCACAAGCTGGGTGGCTTAAAACAGCCATTCATTCTGACCCAGAGGCCAGCAGCCTGGGCTCCAGCTGTGGCAGTCACATTCCTCCGAAGGCTCCAATCCCGCCCTGCCTCTCCCAGCTTCTGGTGACGCCAGGTGTACCTCAGCTTGTGGCGACGTCACGCCAGCCTATGCCTCTACCTTCCTCTGGCCTTCTCCTGATCTCTCATGTCTCTCATAAGGGCATTTGTCACTGGATTTTGGCCTACCTCAATAATCCAGGATGATCCCATCTTAAGATCCTTAATTAATCTGCAACATTTTTTCTAAAAAGGTTACATTTATAGGTTCTGGGGGGTAAGACATGAACACACCTTTTCAGGGGCCACCTTTCAACCCAACCATCTCAGACTCGGGTGAATATTCCCATGAATATGCCACTGCACCGATTAATCTGACAGAGGCTAAGACCAAATCTATTCAGATGGTCTTGCACAATATTTAATTATAGCTGCCTATTAATGAGACTCCAAGCACCAGGATAAGCCCAACAGATAGAGTCGACCCCAACCACATCGCCCTCTCTCCTTGCCCTGAGTCCCGTGTTGAACAAATCCTGTAAAACCATTGGAGAGTCTACCTTGGAAATCCCCTTGGCTCAGGGCACTGCTCCAAGTAGAGCAGGATGTATTAACGATTGCACAGCAGGAAGTCTTAAGCAATTCTCTCATCCATGACCATCCTGTCCTACGAGTGGAAGTTCTCTGAATACTTTCCAGAGCTGAAGTTTTGCTGTTGACTACTCCTAAGGTGTGTGTCACTGCGTTTTCAGGAGGCAGCCCAGTTAATGCCTGGCTTCCATGTAAGAATTAAAGTCTTTGGAATGCACACTGTGCCCTAGAGAAAAAAAGTCTTTACCGTTGTTGGTGCCACTCAAGCAGGTACACCCGTTGGGGACCACAGCTGACAGTGCCTCAACCATGACCTCCTGGCTGGCTGGCAGGCATTAGGGCTTCCAGTGCGGGGGAATCATTGAGTCCAATCCTTTGTTTTGGAGGGACTGCCTGAGAGCAGTCAGCCTAACCTGTCCCTCTGTCCATGCCACCACTATGTTCGCTACATGGAATGACTGATGCCTAAAAAAAAAAAACAAGAGTGTGAAGATATCCAGAGCTGCTGACACTCATGTTGCATGGACTGGGGCTATTCCCTGATGTTTCCATTAGACTTCTCCGCAAGGTTAAGTGGAATGGAGATCACATTCTGGCCCGAGCTGCCTGGCAGGGGACAGCAGACCCAGCAGCCAGTTAAAGGCAGGGCACTCAATGCACCAGGGCATTTTTTTCCACAGGGGAAGGCTTCCGGGTGATCCTTAAAGATCATTAGAGTCCTTCTCTCCCAGACAGTGTGTAAACCAGGCCAGCATAGGGTTGCTTTCAGCGGAAAGAAAGACACACCATACCCAGGAATAGTTAGGGCAGAATCCTAAATTTCCAAAAAAAGATCTCCTATCACTTTTTTTCATGATACTATCCAGGAAGCAGTCAAGAGGGATGATCACTTTCTGGGGACAGCTGACTCAGTGACCAAACTACCTTAGACCAGTGTAGGAACCTCGATGGGGTGAGGAAGGTTGATTCAGAAATCTTTCTGAGTTGAGTCCATTCCAATGGTCAACAATATCAGATGTCTGTGGATTTAGGCACCATGGACGATCCACTGGAAACCTTGACTATATCAGCACTTTGCTGAATAGCTTTTGTGATAAAAGGTGCACTGTTGCTGGAATTAAATCAACCAGAAAAACAGAAGCTTGTCATGGATATATTTCAAGGGTCACAGTGGTGTGGGCAGACTCAGCTGTTCCAACTACAAGAGCAACACTGTAGCCAAACAAGTGAGGCATCACCCACAGCCCCTAGAGGGATCACTGATTCAGTCTGCCAGGAGTTTATGGAGGTAACACCCGTGCAATGTGGCACTCCTCGCCTCAGGACAAACGGGTTAACTTATGACAGGAATCCCTATCCTGGAGTGCAGCGGTGGCCTCTGCATCAGAAAGGCTGGGTTTTTTACTCAGTGCTAAGTGTCTGATGCAGATGTGCTGCCGTGACCAGGACAATGATGGAACTGGACAGCGATGGGGGCACTCTGGGAGGTGTGGGCCCAGCTGGCAGCTTGATTCCAACCAAAGAATGGGCCCTGAGTGTGGGCATCCATGTGAATGACCCGGACAGTTCCACCAGCGGCTGCAATCTGTTTCCACAGCTCACAGCCCCAGAGACAGGCGTCTTTGATCTGCCAGGCTGCAGTTTTCAAAGTGGCATCTATGCCATTGACAACAGCCCAAGAGTCAGTGAAAATATAACTAGCTACATCGAGAGGAGTCTCAGCCCGAGTTATGAGAATGCCTTTGATTTCTGCCCACAGAGCAGAAGACCACATTTGGGTTCTCTTCACAGCCCGTGCTGAAGTTATACAGACACTGCAGCCAGCCCAGGGGACATCGCCATGTATCGGCTTAGCAGAAGCACTGGTGAACCAGCCCAGGCACTTAAGAGGAACCTCTGGGAGTCAGGGACCCTACTGAACCAGAGACTTTGCTTCAGGTGGCAGGACGGAGATAAGAGTTTCCTCCAAAGACACAGCTGCCACTTTTCCACGTAAAACCACCATGCCATGGGAGCCGGGCCAGCTGTGTTCTTGAATGTACCACAACCGCTTGACAAGCGAGACTTGACGGGACTTCTCACCTTGCTACCGCTGAGTCAAAGTTACCCAACACCAAACAGGAACATAGGAAGAAGTCACGAGGCCTCCGAGGGCCAGGCATTCAGTTACAACAAGAGCCCGGTAGGCTTCTCCCACTGGCAGAGGTATGCTAATATCACAGTCAAGGCCATTGAAACTGATGTTTCTTACTTGCCAACCAAGAGGATATCACCTATATAATGAAAGCTTTGGCCACCAGAAGTAGAGGTACTTGCACTAAATTCTGACCCAAGTAGCAGGGAAATTTAGGTGCTCCTGAAGGAGAGCTGCAAATGGATACGGGAGGCCTTGCAGCATGAAGAGGAGCTGTTTTTGATTATTAGGTGCCAGTGGTATGGCAAAGAGTGCGCTGGCAATGTCCTAGACAGCATGCCAAGTGCCATAGGTCTGTGTAATGAATTCAGTTACAGTCACAATGTCTGAGCAGCTGGGGCTGTGGGATCGACAACTGAATTCAGCTGGCAGTAATCTATTGTAAGCCTCCAGCTCTCGTTAGCTTTGTTCACCGGCTGTACAGGATTATTATACTGAGACACTGCATCTCTTATGATCCCTGCCACCTATAAATCTGTCATCAAGGGTGCTCTCCACTGGACTTCTAAACTGTTTCGGTTGGACCACCCAGGACAATCAGGGAGGCAGACTGAAGCGCAAGTGTGTGTTCCCCCAGCACTTGTCAAAATGCAGCTCTCTTCTGTTGGGGGGCTCCCTCTGCACTTGATCCACATTCACAACGCAAGTACATAAAACGTTAGTGGCAACTACACACTCAGCAGTGCATCCACAGCAGCACACTGCGTCAACCCAAGAACCCTGGCACGGGACCACTTCAGCTTCCCTTCTCTGTTGCCCAAATTCCATCTCTAAAATTGGGAGCCCCTGTGGGAACAGGACCCGATAGGATATTGCCTTGAGCATTCATATTCAAGAGAGCCATAAAATTTTAAGTCCCTCTTTCCCCCCACAGGGCTAGTATACTTAAGACAGGTGAGTATGGCCTCTTATCTCCCTTGTGGACAGAGAGACGTCAGCATCACCTCTAACTGTTTTTCTCCTTAAAGTGATTGAGGTCAAGGTAGAGTGGGAGGGAAGAATCAGGGCCATTAAGGCTGAGAATGGCTGTTAGGAACTGTGTGTATCTCCACAAAGTTCATATGTTGTACCCCTAATCCCCAATGTGATTGTACTTGGAGCTGGGGTCTTGGGAGATAATTAGGTATAGGCGAGTTCATGAGGGTGGGCCTATATGACAAGATTAGTGTCCCTGTAAGAAGAGGAAGAGAGAACAGAGCACTGGATATCTCTCTCCCCTCCACCCCATGTGAGGACCTGGTGAAAGAGCAGCCAGCTGGAAGCCGAGAAGAGGGCTCTTGCCAGGAACCAAAATGGCCTGCACCTTGATCTGGGTTTTCCCAACCTCCAGAACTGAGAGAAATACATTTCCACTGTTTAAGCCACCCAGGCATGGTATTTTGCTATGCCAGCCTTAGCTGACTAATACTGTGGCTCTGTCCATTAAACAAGGCTTTTCATGTACTTTCAGTCTCAAACAGTACAGCAGAGGCTCACGGCTCAACCCTGCGTACGTCCATTGTTCTTGGCCCTCACTGTGCTCTATGTTGGGTGGTGACATTCTCATGGCTGATACTATTTGTTTCAGACTTGGGAGCTCTTGAATTTGCAGCCGCAGCCGCAGCCACAGCTACATTGTTTCCTGGGGTCATGAGGTTTATATTCTCTGCTGACTCAGGCGTGGCTCACACTGCTGTGACTTTCTTTGAGGAGTTTGCCATAATCTGGGACAACTGTTAGCCCATTACTCAGACAATATCTCATGTCCTCATCTTGTTTCCACGTCAGGGTCAGGTGAATTTTTCAGGGTGGCAAGATTGACCGCAAGAATTTATTTATACTTCTTTGAGTCAGATTCTCATTCTCCAGTTGATCACCTGCATCCACATTGTAAACAACCCCAACCAGGGCAGTAAGAGCCTAAATACTAGTTAATCCTCATCTGTGGTTTCCTATGGGAACTAATTTGTCTCAGGAAAGTGTCCCTAAGATGGCCAAAGCTTCTCTATGGTAGCCAGGACTCACTGAAAAAATAAATAAAAAAGAATCTGAGACCTTTCACCCTGGTTTCCAAATGGATCTAAGGATGTCCTTATGGACTGCAGGAGGATTTGAGCCTTGATCCTGGTCTTCGCAGCCTCCTAACACACAGCTGTTGTCAGTCTTTCTTCATAAACATGTGCCACGGTATCTCATCTCCCATGCAAAGCAACCCAAGTGCTAGTGATCTATGTATCCCTGGTTTCTGCCCAGAGCAGTCATGCCTTTCCCCGCTTTCATACTGAGTCTAGGTGCAGATCTCAATAACTATTACTTGAAGAGAAACTTCTGCCCACCCAGGGCAAATCTTGCTATTAGTTGTTACGTTGAGGTGTGCCCCTGAAGCTGCCTGCCAGATTGGCAAGGAAATCCTCCATCTGGATTATTGTTAGCAACCACCAGGGCGCTGTTTGGGCAGCTGTCTTTGAATCCATCTTTGATCTGCAACCCAATTCCCAATTTCTCCTCCTTAGTATGAAATAAAGTAGAAGACCATTTATTGCCTCGTTGGTCATAAAATTTCATCAGCATGCTTCCTGATATTTCCCATAGATATTTCTCAAATCCCATTAGCTAGTTATAAGGCCCTCATCCTTCTTCCTCCACAAAGTCACCTCTCTACTCATCAACAAAACTGTCAGAAACTTGAAGGTTCTGACATTTTTACCCTACTTGCAACTTACCAAGTTGGCCTGGTACAGTGTCACGGATGCTGGTAAAAGACATGAGACTCTTGGGTCAGAAGCAAAGACAATACATAACGTGCAGCAATAGAAGTAGCCTAAGTATCGTTTCTGCACTGGTTCCCTGAGCCCCAGTTCCTACAGAGTGACACAAAAGGATCCGGATGACACCTGCGTTCCCAGTGGGTTGTGACACAGAGAGGGACTCTGAGCTTAGGGAACCTAACTATTTTTATATGGGCAATAAGCATGCCTGCGTTTTGCTCTCCAGGGAGACACTCCTTCTCCCAAGGCTGTTTGCTAAATAAACCTCCTTGAAGAGATTATCTAGAATGAAGAGCAGTCATTGCCTCACTCATAAGACCTGCGAAAACACGCGAAACCCATGGGGGTTTGGCTCCCAACAGTACATGTTCACATTTGACAGAATACTCTACTCTTTCAGTTTTTCGCAGTTATTTTGAAAGGCATGTCTGTGCTCTCAAAAGTACTGAAAGATAACGCAAACAAAGTCATGAGCGGAGAATATTAAATATTCACCTCCAGAACGACTCTGAGTTGGATAATAATAAGGAAGCCTTTCCGCCTTTACTGCTCCCCCAAAATAGCAAAGCAATACTTCCTAGGAACTTAAAAAAAAAACAACTTATTTTGAGGTAATTGTTGAGTCACAAGAAGTTGTAAGAAATAATAAAGAGATCCTACGCACCCTTTACTCAATTTTCCCCGATGATAACATCTGGCCAAAACCAGCAACGTCATCATCACCACCACCACCAGGCTACTGACACGGATGCAGTCAAGACGCGGAGCACTTTCATCACCAAGACCTCTCGCTGCCTTTTTATAGCTAGCAATACCTTTTTACCCTTCCCACTTTTCTCTAAATATGCTTTCTCTGCTAACCCAATCTTTCATTTTACCTGTGAAGAAATAAGGTCTTAAATAACCCGTCTTACTGGTTTTAAGGAATCAGTGCTTCAGCCAATATTGTTTGTCAGAGACCAAAGGGATAAGATGGTTTACATTCAAAAAATATTTTATATATATATATTTTTAATACATAAAACAGCTCATAATGGAACATTTAGAAAGCACAGTAACAAGGAATGGGAAAAAATACCCAGAGACAACAACTATTTACCCAGACAACTTACTACCCAGAAACAACAACTATTTACCAATTTCATGTATAGGGTATGGCAAATGTAGGTTTACAGTTGTTCATATGGAAAATAACTCAATAATTACTAAATAATAATTTAAGAATATGCTGTTTCACATACAACTATAAACATACTTTTGCCCCATCCTGTATTTAATTTTTTTTTCTTTGTTGAGAGAGAGAGGGACAGGCACACACACATTCAGAGAGAACTGTTATTTATCTATGTATCAAATACATTTTTTTAATGTTATGGAAACCAATCACACCCATGAAAGAGACACAATTCTTATGCCCTTTTCCCTCCCCTTTACTATAGAAAGACAAAGAATGGGGGCAGCAGCTTTTATGGGCAGTTGGTCAAATCTCCAGGTTTATAACCAATTACAATCACCTACACAGCAGACACAGGGGCTGTCCATCAGCAGGCAGACAGCCAGGGGCTTCTTTGGGGGCTGGAAGAAGAATAAGCCCTCTAGTTTCTGGGTTTGGCCAGCAACTGGAAGGAGCCTGGAGTGCTAAGGAAGTGGTTGCCCGCCCAGAATGGCACATTTTCAATAATCATTAGGTTTACGATAAAAAAGTTGTCACGAGCAACAGTGTGAAATAAGTGACTTTCTCCTCAGAGGCTGGAGCATGAGTCACTGTGAATTACAGTCAAGCGTGGCCCTTTTTCACATGCTCACCCCCCCATCAACTAAAGGCGCTGATCCTCCATTCGGCCCATACCCCCACTCCAGTGCCAGGCCCCAGCCAGGATCTCGTGGTGCCGGGGGAATTCTGCCAACGGTGTTCTAAATGCCAGTGGGCTCATAGGTCGATGCTGACTCAAACGAGCCTTCCCAGTGAAACCATAATTATCTCCCACTCTCAGAATAGGATTTACAAATGCATTATTCATGTATGATCCTCTTACACATGCTCTCATGCATTTTACTCATCCTAATTCAGTATTTCCCATTAGACTTTGGTTTCCTATGAGATTTTATTATAAGGAAAATCCTCTTATATGGATGACATTACAAATGAATTATTGGCATTAAAATAAAACCTTGTTAACTACACACGGCCACAAGAGTAAAAGTGTTTATCCTTTCATACATTTCTCTTTATATTAAAAATGCTTCCTTTCATTTAATTCATAAGTGAGGCTGTGAATCAATTAAGTTTTAAGTGCTAAGGGATAGGTTTCTAATAATAAAACAAAATAACTTGGATGTACTTTTGAGTAATTATAAGAAGATTTTATTCAAAAGCTCCATAGAACCTAAAATAACTGTGACCTTATGAAAGTCTATCTGACCACCAATTTTATCATCTATAAAATGGGGGTAATTCATGCCAACCTCACAGCAATGTCCTGATCCAACAGTGGAGGCCTGTCCTGTGTGGTCATTCCAGCAGCCCAGGGACAGATGCTTCTGTGTCCTGACAGCCTAAAGGAGTCCTGCTGGTGAAAATCTCAAGTTCAGTCACTGGCCCTGAATCTTAGGAAACAAGGCTAACTTGAAGTTATAAACTATCATCAGCCAGCTGGTGATTCTGAGCAAAACTTAAACTCTCCAAGTCTCACTTTATCTACAAAATAAATGTGGAGAGGAGTTGGGGAGCAGCTCTAGATCAAAGGTTTTTAACCCCCCTGGTACATTTGAATCATCCGGGGGTATTTTTAAAGTCCTAATGCCCAGACCACAGCTGAGGTCAATTAAGTCAGATTTTGTGTGGTTAAATCAGCATCAGTGATTTTTGAAGCTCTCCAGGTGATTCCACATGCAGCCAAACCGAGAACCTATGAAGAAATATGCTATTCAATTCTGGGGAAGTTTTTAAGAAGAATTTTTTATTTTGCACATTTAGTGAGGAATACTATTTTATTTAAAATAGGGAGACACCTAAGAGATAGATATCACAAATAGGGTTTTTTGAAGCACATCATGTATACCTCAAAAAAGTTATTACTTATGTAACTTAATCACAGCTTTTATGCTTCATTTGGAACCCTCAAGGTACTGAAGTTCTGCTTATTAAAATTCTGTATGCCAAACATAAGTGAGACTATACAATTAAATCTACAAGAATAATGAATTCATAAATCTCAATAAAATGTAACATTCTATTAAGAGTAAAATGCAACTCAGAATTATGTTTCTGTTGATAAATAATAACCATAGTTATTACTCAAATTTGAACCAGGAAATGAACAGTTTTAAAGTCGGTTTTTATGTGTATACATTTTAATAGGATTCTATATTGATCCAAATTTCTCCAGCTTACTTGATAGTTTATATGTTTCAATTAAGTTGAAAGGTACATTCTCTCTCTTCTGCGTTATTTTAAATAGTGTGTGTTATTCACAGTGAAACTTAAATAGGTGTTAGACTACTGGGACAAGGCTGTGCTGAAGCCAGAGTGGGAACGAAGCTGTCTGTGGTGACCCGGAGACTTTGAGTTATGTCCCATTAGAATGTGTTAGAAATGTGGGTTTTTTTTTTTTGCTGTGTATTTTGGTTAGGTAAATGCCTTAAAAAAAAAAGTAGGCTAAGAAAAAGTGCATGTGTGCGTGCGTGTGTGTGTGTGTGTGGCTATGAGGTAGGCAAAGGGGTGGGGTTGGAGTTGACAGTTGCCATTTTTCGCTGACCTGGATCTGAACCTTCTTATTTGGGGGAGACTCTCCATTGGGTGAATACAGAAAGACACAGAAATATTCACTATAAATATTTATAAGATCAGATCAGAAAAAGGATGTTTAAAAATCAGTACTCATGTTCCTATTTTCCCTTGCAACTGGAGAATGATCATGTAACTGAGACTCAGCCAGTGAGAGGCCCCTAACCAGAACTTTGAACTAGGAGCAGGGCAGGGAAGGAGGGAAGGAAGGAAGAAAGGAAGGGAGGAAGGAAGGAAGGGAGGACGGAAAGAAAGAAAAGAAAAGAAAAAGGAGAAAGAAAAAGAAAGGAAATGAAAACAGGAAAAAAGGGAGGCTGTGCAGAATACACTCAGTGCCTGTGAGGGGCGGGGCAGACGGGAAGGTGTGTGCGCACAGTTCGCAGCGGCAGCACCCCCACCCCCTCACCCCCCAGCCTGCACTGGCTTTGTGGTGTGGTGCAGACTGTGGCTCCAGCTGCAGGAAAGCCCCGTGTTCCTGATGATTTCTCAAGCACTTCTGGCGATTTCCTGACCTGTCAATATGCTTTAAATAGATTCCTTTTCTACTTGCAGCGAAAACAAAAACAAAAACCCAGAATGGTAAGGCTATATAAACAACATGATGAGCAAGCTTTTGGGTGGAAAATAGCACAGAGAATAGGGAAATCTTCCATTATTAGGCTTTGTCAAAGGAAACAGACAAGGTGGTTTGGTGTTTGTTGTTATATTTTAACTTCTCTTTTACAACTGATGTTTGTTGCCAGATATATACATATATATTAAATATATATAATGTAAAATATTTATATATAAATAAATATATATATATATATAAAATCTCTGCCTCCTAGCTTTTTCCCTAGGATTTAAGACAGCTTAAAAAGAAATATATAATGTACCAAGTTCGTGTTAATTAAATGTAGGTAAAAAATACACTGCAAAGAAGGAAAAAAAAGATATAAAATAGAACTAGAAATAAGGATAATGCAAGAATATATATAATGAGTCCTGGCTGGTGTAGCTCAGTGGATTGAGCGTGGGCTGTGAACCATAGGGTCTCCAGTTCGATTCCCAGTCAGGGAACTTGCCTGGGTTGCAGGCCGGGTCCCCAGTGGGGGCCACGTGAGAGGCAACCACACATTGATGTTTCTCTCTTTCTCCCTCCCTTCCCGTCTGTCTAAAAATAAATAAATAAAATCTTAAAAAAAAAGAATATATATAATGAAATTCTATATACTTACTAAACACAAAGGAACAAGGTTGATTCTAAGCTTTCTACCAGCCAACAGAGAACTGTGAACAATTACACAATTCATAGTTCAAGAAAAATACACCAACCTAGTGGCTTGTGAGCAATGTAACTATTTCTGATATTAATACCACTTATTACCCCCAATGGTCTTTAATTAATAGGATATACTATAATAAAATGAGCACAAATCTCAACAAAAAGGAGTTGTCGAGTATTTTTAGTGCAGTAAGTAGTTACACTTGGAGGCCTGAGTTAGGGACTCTCTTTCACTCTGTTCTGTTTTGTTCATGGACCTGCAACCACATCGCATCGGGCATCGGGACTATCTAAGATAAATCCTGCAAGAAGAAACAAAGGAAGCTATGTGTACTGGGTGCTCACTGTGGGCCACAGTTTACACGTTATCTCAGCCCCAGCAAGGCGTTTCGTGTTATTTCACTTAATCTCAAGCATACTGCAAGGCAGTCCTATTTGATAACCTGAGCTAGGTTACTAGACTAGAAATCACCTGTTTCCGAAGCAAAATTCATCACTAAGGGACTTCCTTTGAGTACATTATTGTTTTATATAAAAGTTTGTGACCTGAAGAGACAGGCCTCTTATTTGTATTAAGTGCCTCAAGAGTGTTAATAAAACTTCAATGCATTTCTGAAGTTCCAAGCTAGACACCATAGGGAAACCAAGGGGAACTAAACATAATCCCTTTCCTGACTACGGAACGCACAACTTAGTGAGTTATTCCTTGTGACATTTTGATGAGGTGAGTACATATTTCGAATAAACGTGGAAATTTCTATTACAAAGTTCTGTGCCCGTAATTCAAGTCTTTATTCTGTGCTTTATTCCTTAATTTAAAGACTATGGGGTATTGTATATAATGGCCTTTGGCTAAAATCATGAATTAGTTTATTCTATTTAAACTTTAAATGTTTAAAGCTTGAAGTTCTACATTGGAAATCCATTGCCAGAAAGAGGAATGGAGAAGGAAGACCTAACATACCTATGCTATAATTCGGGGAGCCCCTTCAAGATAATTTTCCCTCTTCTATGATCCTTTTCCTTCCAGTTGCAAAAGGGCATACAATTTACACAGAGTTGCTTCTCTGAGCAATTTTTATCTAAAGGATGAAAAGATTGACTACTAATACACTTACATAGATATAGATGACAAATTTCAAGCTGACTAGATATTGCCTTGGAAATAAAAGCGTGGTCTTCACAAGTAAAGACAGCACGCACAAGACCTCTTGAGGGTGGGGGCTCGAGCAAGCAAGGGGCAGAGTGAAGGTGCTGACTATCCAGAGAAAAAAGTTGAACAGTGAGCAGAGGCACCTGAATGCCAGATTCCAGTTATGGGAGAAGAAGCAGTTAACTGGTACTATACAGGGTTGAATAGGGTGCAGCTAAAATCTGAGAAACAGACATTTTTTCCATGCCTAATCTGGAGAAAAAGCCAAAAGCATTCATCCTATGCAAGAGAGTTTTTCTGCTCTTGTGAATATCTATAGGTCACCTTTAAACAGGCACATTCCATTATAATTGTCCTAAGTTTCATCTAAAAACCATTTCTGTAATGTCAAGACAAAAAAAAAAAATCAACATTTTTTTTTTTTTAAGTCATTGTGATTCCATCTGACAGCACAACTTGGAGCTTGGAAACAATAATGGCGACCAGTTTAAGCAGTTAATTAGCAGATGCCTGCTTCCAGAGTGACGTCAGGGAAGGGCATGACCAACCACGAATACTACATTTGGCAATGCAAGGAGCCGTGACTGCCAAAGGGTGCTATCTATTGAAGCGTGAAACCAAACCAGGGCAAGATAAAAGGAGCTCAGTCCTTATAAAAATAGTATTGTTTTTCATTAATGAGCTCTTTTTTAATCAAGTGCTCTTAATCAAGAATGCTTTCCTCCTCCACTAAAGGTTTCAGTTTCCATTTTCAGGCAAAAACCTTTCTGTGCCAAATGTAAAAGTTATCTGCTGAGGCTCAGTAACCTTCATTGGCATGCTAGAGGGAGTTTATCATTTTAATTGCTTTTGCCGAGTTAATACAAGACACAAACTTTACACTGAAGATAAAATTTATTCTCTAGGATTTCCATAGGCTCTAAAGGATTTCTGCATTCAACCACCCCACAAACATTTACTGACTGCCTACTGTAAGCTGGGCGCGAAGCCAGACACTAGACGTGCAGAGATGCCTACGGCACAGTCACTGCTCTAAGACCCTCACCAAGCCCTTAGGGGAGGAACATGAAATCCGTGATTTGTATGCAATGTAAGAACTGCAAAATGAGCACTGTCTTGGGACAGTAGGAGGGCATGGAGAATGTCAAAGAAGACTGAAGTGTCCCATCAAATGGCAGCTGAACTCCTGACTGTGCCACAGAAAGGAAAACAAATACCCTACCAGCATGTGCCAATTTAATCATTTTTACCTTATGTACCATTTATGCCACTACTTTCTTGACATTATCCTTTTAAATGAGTCACTTTATAAAAATTAAATTCAGTTTTTGATGTGCTAGTTACATTTTCCCAAAAATATTTGTAGTGGACAATGTTCCGCTTGGATCTCTTTTATTGAAAATTTTTATTTATTTTTAGTTTTATTGTTGACACTATTGCAGATGTCCCCATTTCTCCCTCCTTGCTCCCCTCCTCCCAGCCCTGTCCCCCCTTCCCTCTGGCCAGCACCACACTGTTGTCTGTCTGTGGGTGATGCATACATGTTCCTTGGCTAATCCCTTCACCTGCTTTCATCTGGTGCCCCCTCCCTGCTCCCCTCTGACAGCTGTCACTCTGCTCCATGTATCCATGTCTCTGTTTCTATTTTGTTTTAAACATTTTTGTGCACTCTCTAGGCTTCAGTGTCAACACTTTTGCTTCCAACAGTCAACACTTGTGACTTTTCTTTGACTAAATGCCCTCAGGCTAGGCTACAGGAGCCACTTTGCCCACACTTGCAGAGCCTGAATTTGCTCCACAGGCGTGGCTTTGAACCGAAGCCTGAGCATCTGGGAGTGAGTGTGACAGCTCTCCTCCCCTACCCTGGGTTTGGACAATTCCTCAGAGTTCCCCTGGAAGATCAGGCAGAGGCTACCCTTTGTGAAACTTTGCCTTAAACTGTACCTTCCTTGTCTTTCCCCCACCTCCCCCTGTACCAGCCTCCCCTGCGGGCACTTCCTTAAGAAATCACCAGCACACAAATCCTTGCGTTGGGATCTGCTTTGAGGAAGTTGATTTAATACAATATGACCCTCTCCTCCCCACAAAAAGGAGAACTGTTCATCCTTGTACTCACTAAATATCTTGTCTACCTACTTCAGTGACATGCACAGCTCAGAAACACTAATCTGACAGTTATATGTTCACTTCCACCACCCAGAAAACTCTTAAGAGTTTCGGAGCAGGTACTTTATATTCTTCTCCAAGAAGGGACTATTTAATGAGACTGACTCTTCTGCTAGAAAAGTTTTACTTTTTAGCTTTCTCACCTCAATTCATTTGCTTATCATCAATCCTGTAGCTACCTGTCTCGGTACTCTGTGGCCCTCAGCCCAGAGGCCCACATCTGTTTGATTCTCTCCTACCCAGAGTTAACCCTGTTTTCACCTACTATTCTTTTTTTTTTTTTAAGATTTTATTTATTTATTTTTAGAGAGAGGGAAAGGGAGGGAGACAGAGAGAGAGAGAAATAGCAATGTATCGTTGCCTCTCACATGGCCCTCACTGGGGACCTGGCCTGCAACCCAGGCATGTACCCTGACCGGGAATCGAACCAGGACCCTTTGGTTCCCAGCCCGCGCTCAATCCACTGAGTTATACCAGCCAGGGCTCACCTACTATTCTTTAAATTGGAAAAGAAATTTCCTGCCCTTTTAAAAATAATTTTTTAAAAAATCCAGCAATTCTCTTCTGTCAGGCTTTAATAATTCCTATGAATTATAATTTACTCTGTCACTTTTCTTAATGTGATTATATCTACCTGCAATCATTATAATATACATATTTGTGTTTATTTGCTGATTCCGTTGCCTCCACTAGAAGCTAAACTCCATAGGATAGGATCATTGCTGTGTCCCAGTGCCTAAAAACAGTGCTTAGTACACAATAACCATTCACAAATTTGTTGAGTAAATTGTGTAGAATTCTTTCAACAAATTCCAAATTTAATTCTCTATTCTAACTCCCTCTGTGATTACTGATTACACCTATATAAATATCTATCAAGTCTGTGTAGGTATGCCTGTGACTCTTTCATCAAATAAAAACCACGATGAGGAGATGGACCATCCCTAATCTATCCTGGTCATCTCTGAGGATCCAAAGTGTTTGGCAAATCAACATTACACCCAAAATATTTACGTGTGTAAAGTTACATTTACTATCAAGAATAGCCCAGAGAGAGAATCGAGCTGGTCTGTACCATGGCCACACCTGACTTTTCTCTAGTCCACTGACACGAACAGCCAGGGAGGGCAGTGGAAAGCACTTAGAACGACCTCTCCGAATATCTGCGTTTGAGTCTAGCTCTGCCTCGGTCTTGTGTACATCACAGATGTTCTGAGCATCAGTTTCCTCTTTTATAAAAATGAGGATAATAACAAACTCCTTTGATCTCATAGGATAATTATAATTAAACCTATACATTTATGTAAAAGCTGGAAGTGCAAATTGCTAGGTATTATACAACTATTAAAATTCATGATCATTTTCTTGAACATCACACAAAAAGTGCACACAAGCCCTCTCTTCACTTCATGCATATCTTCAACTACTAAACATATTTGAAACAAACATACAACTTGTATAAGGAAAGAATATTATAACTTAAATTAAAAACTAATTGCAACCAGATGTTGTCAGGGATGTGGAGCAACTGGAACTTCACTCACGCAGTACTACAGGGAGTATGGATCGGACCACCGCTGGGGAAACTGCTTATCACTGCCTACTAGAACTGAGCACCTCTTACAACGCCAAAATTCCATTTTTAGGTGTACACTCAATAGCAATTCATACATATGTTCACCAGAAGGTATGCAGAAGAGTGGTCACTATAGCTCTATTGAAAATATCCAAACTCTGGAACAGTGGAATGGATAAATAAATTGTGTAATATTTTAATAACATAATACACCAATGAGAATGAACAAGTAAACAAACTATAGTCAGTACAACAACGCAGATGAATTTCAGATACAATATTGGGCAAGAGGAACGAGATGCAAAAGAGTATGGACCATATGATTCCATTTATACACAGTTCAAAAAACAAGTCTGTGATATTAGAAGAAAAGACGGAGGTTACCGTGAGGGGAGAGAACAAAATGGGGCTTCTGGGATACTAGAAATCTTCCCTTCCTTTATCCACATGCTGGCTACAGAAGTATATTCTCTTCTTGAAAAATAACTGAGCTGGACAATTATGAATGGGCCCTGTTACAATGTTTTCATTTCAATAACAAGTTTACTTAAAGGAGAAAAAAGTCAATGAAAGTTTTAAAGAGTAGATTAGATTCAGTCGTCTGCTAGCAAACTGGCTTTCAGGAAAAAAAAGAAACCTTGATTTATAGTATTTGCCACGTCCTATGCAGTAGATATTCTCACCAGGTTTGATTTCAGGCTTGTAACAACCAGTTCATAAAAGTCCTGAATATTCAATAATGAAGATCTCACAAGTGCAATGAGCCACTCCAGCACATCAAGAAGACAACACCAATGCTAAACTTCACTGTAGAAGTGATTTTTGTCTTATAGTTAACTAATTTTTTTTTTAATTAAAAAAATTGATTTGAGAGAGAGAGAGAGAGAGAGAGAGAGAGACATTGATCAGTTGCCTCTTCCCAACCCCTGATGGAACCTGCAACCGAAGAGCTTTTGGTACACCAGACGATGCTCCAACTAAGCCACACCAGCCAGAGTTAACTAATGTTATCTAACTCTGGATATGCCTTTTGCCTTACAGTCCTCAAAAGAAAATTACTATGTTATTATAAAAGTATCAGTTTATAAGAATATGTAGCTAACAAGACAGCTTCAAAACATATACAGCAAAGATGGATGAAAGTACAAGAAAAAAGCACAATACAAACATAATGGGATATTTTAGCCATTTCTAAGTAATTGATAGAAAAATCAATAAAAAATCAATAGATAATAATGGATGAATTATATTACATGAAAAATTTACCCACTGGGTATATAGAACATTGATTTTCTTTCTGCAGAATGCATATTCTTTTAGGCAAAAACATAGCTCAACAAATTTCAATTAAATGGTAGCGTACAGGGAAAAAAGTCAGAAAAATATGGCCTGTGGGCCAAACTCAGGCTACCAACTGTTTTTGACTTATAAAGTTTTCAATAAAATAAAGTTTTATTGGAATAAGTCATGAACATTTATGTATTGTCTATGACTCTTTTTACACTATAATGGCAGAGTTGAATAGTAGCAACTGAGACTCTTTGGCCCACAAAGCTTAAATTATATGCTATCTAGCTCTTTAAAAAAAACTGAAAAGAGCCTTGGCTGGTGTGGCTCAGTGGTTAAGTGCCGTCCTATGAATCAAAGGGTGGCAGGTTTGATTCCCAGTCTAGGGCACATGACTACATTGGGGCCAGGTCCCCAGTGGGGGCCGTGCGAGAGGCAACCACGCCTTCATGTTTCTCTCCCTCTCTTTCCCTATCTCTTCCCCTCTCTAAAAAATAAAGTAAATAAAATCTTTAACAAAAAAACTGAAAAGAGAGTTAAGCAAGATTGCAGGATACATGGTCAATATTAAAAATAAATTTTTACATACTAATAAGGAACAATCACAAATAGAAAATTTTAACATATGTTTTATAATAGCATAAAAATTATGGAATACTGAGGGATACATTTGACAAAAAAAGTGCAAGATTTGTGCACTGAAAATGATAAAACATTGCCAAGGGAAATTAAAGATGATCTAAGTAAGCACATACACCATGATCATGGATCAAAAGGAGCAATACTGGTAGAAGAAAACACAGGGGAAATCTTAGTTACTTCAGGTTTGGCAAAAGTTCCTTAAACAGACTTCAAAAAAATATAAATTCTGAAAGAAAAAATCAGACTTCATAGAATTTATAAACTTTTACTTTTAAAGGACATTGTTAAAAAAATGTGTAACTAATAGCACAGTAAGAGGGCAAGAACTTGCCTCCTGCTGGCCATTATGCAAGTGCCTTCATTCATATTAAAACTCAATGCCCTTGGCGGTTGAATGAAGACAGTACTAACTTGCCTTCATAGCCCATTCAGGCTCCAC
Organism: Micronycteris hirsuta; assembly: GCA_004026765.1. Classification (NCBI taxonomy): domain Eukaryota; kingdom Metazoa; phylum Chordata; class Mammalia; order Chiroptera; family Phyllostomidae; genus Micronycteris; species Micronycteris hirsuta. The sequence goes on from PVJI01001436.1 coordinate 62,122, forward strand.
CATTCTATTAACCTATAAATGCTTCCACACTTCACCTCCAACACCTGGACCACATCTCACGGACCAATACAGCCCTCTTCCCCATTGACACGGACAACCTTTCCATAACAACACTCCAGAGCCACTCACCACCAGCGGACTAAAGGTGACACAGACCCTGCCTGTCATCCCTATTCTTGTATATATGCCATCTTCTGAAATGTGGCTAGACAACTTTTCTACTGGTATACCTTTATTTGCTTTTCTAATAGTTGTAATAGGTTAAGATAGAAAAATAACCCCCTCTCAAAATCATTCCCATCTTTTAGGATTATAGAGAATTAAAGTATAGAATTCAAAATATTCTTCTACCAAAAAAAAAACAAACAAGAAAATCATCAGGTAAAAGAAAAGTGTCCTCAGCTCTGTGTAGAAGAATTCTATTGAGAATAGTGCTAATAATATATAACAACCAACAGTGTACTTCAGGTAGACAGTAAAAATTTAATAGTAATATTACAAAATAAATGTATAAAAATCAAGTAGTTCTGGATGTTGGAAATAATACACATAATAAATTCAGCATAGTACTGATGGTGCTGTCAAATATGATTTTATTGTTCTAATTATAGATTATGCGAATCAGGCTGCTCTGTACTCAAGTTTCAAAAAAGAATCTGCTTTTATTACTAAAAGCATCTGGACTTTAGACAACGCTAATGAAACTACGTAATGAAGCTGTGTGACTATAATCTTAACGGTCTTCTCATAACGGAAATAAAAGAGGCAGACATTTCCCCCATTTGGAATAACAGTTACCAAAACTGTCACAGTGTCAAAAGAAAAACGATTCCTTTCTCCTTTTTAATCTCAAATAGACACATGCATGAGAGAAAACATAAAGGAACAACTTTATGCTACATGCTAGGTCAATGTTAAAACTCACAGACTAATTTTTAGATGTAATATTCCTGGTTCTGGTCATTAAAAAGAAACAAAAGTAATTAACCTTTTTTTTTAACATCAGGAAACAAAATTTCACTATTCTTTCATAATCAAATTTTTCAATATTTGTTTCTATAGACTTTTCACTGAGCTAGTTCAGGACACACACTGGTTGAAAAAGGACTGCGAATATAAACTTGAAGGCTAAAAATTCCATCTTCAAAATGTAAAGATTTAAATAGAGCCCTTGACAAAGTTATTTGATACTTAATTGCTGGTCATGAAAACAAGTAAACAGAAAAAAAAAGGATTATATTTAAATACTCAGATGAAACACCACAGGCAGGTCTTTCACAACCCATGTAATTCTTTCAACATAAAGACATTTGCTGAAAGTAAAAGTTACCTTACTTCATGGTAAATCTTCTTCAAAACCATTAAGTCCAGTTCTGGATCAATGTCTCTTTGCTTTGGTTGGATGATTTAATAAAGTATACATTCTGCAGGAAGTAACTATAGAACTCAATTGAATCTTAATTGAAAAATGTCATGTTTGTCCGTCTTTTACATGCAATCAGCACACCCATCTTAAATCTGATATATCATTTATAAAAATAGCTACATTCTCCACTGAAGCTTGTTATTCTGATGAGCCAATTTAAATGCTTTCAAACAGTTGAAGATCAAAGAATGTTCTGAGGATTACTCATCATTGTCTGTAGAAAAAAGAAAAAAAATTAATTCATTTCACTTCAAATAAAACAGTATGTATCTAGTTGTAAAAAAACTTATACTTTTCAGCCCTGGCTGGTGTAGCTCAGTGGATTGAGCGCGGGCTGGGAATCAGAGGGTCCCGGTTCGATTCCCCGTCAGGGCATAACCCTGGGTTGCGGGCCAGGTCCCCATGAGGGCCATGTGAGAGGCAACGATACATTGCTGTTTCTCTCCCTCTCTGTCTCCCTCCCTTCCCCTCTCTCTAAAATAAATAAATAAATAAAATCTTAAAAAAAAAAATTATACTTTTCACTGCTACAGAAAAAGAGCTTTAATGTAGTATTAAATGTAGTTTTTATTACAATATCACATACTCAATGTAAAATATTTAGACAATACAATGGAGAAGAAAGTGGGTTATCATCTATAATCCAAAGACAACCTATGTTAGTAATTTTATATAAATCTTTCCAGGTCTTTTCCTGTGCATATACAAATATCTTTTAAAAATTACAAGAAACTGCAGTTTTGAGACAAGAGTTTTTCCCCTTAAAACACATAATGAAGCCCTGGCTGGTGTAGCTCAGTGGATTGAGCGCGGGCTGGGAACCAAAGGGTCCCAGTTTGATTCCCAGTCAGGGCACATGCCTGGGTTGCGGGCCAGGTCCCCAGTGGGGGCCATGTGGGAGGCAACCATACATTGCTGTTTCTCTCCCTCTCTGTCTCCCTCCCTTCCCCTCTCTAAAAATAAATAGATAAAATCTTAAAAAAAAACACATAATGAACAAAAAGATGGATAAATAAGTAATAAAACAAGACAATAAAATGTTAATGGTAGAATACAGGTGGTGGGTATATGAGTGATTAACTAGAAAGTTCTTTCAACATTTCCATATAATGACAATTTTACAATAACATGTTGCAAAAGAAATGTTATAGATATATTCCATGTCAATTTCAATGGCTGCATTGCATTTTATTTTACAGAAATGACATAATCAAGCATTTCTATTTATAGACATTTTGGTTATTTCCATTTTTTCTTTATTCTAAAAAACATTGTTCAATGAATTAAACAGAGCACTTAATTCAATCTTAAATAACAATCACTATCTTTCATGCTCTAGCAAAGGTGATTGTTCATTAAAATCCAAGTGTCATCTCAAATCACTGCACTGCTTAAAACCCTTCACTAGTGCCCCACTGCCTCAAGATAGAACCTGTGCCCTTATACAGAGTGCAAAGCCCTTCATTATCTGGCTTTTTAAATATTCCTAGCCTTCTCTACTTTCACTGTCCATTTTCCCTAAACATCCCCACAAACCGTGCTTTAGTAACATTGAATTGCTAATAGTTCCCCTAATGCAATATTTGCATCCCTCTGTGTGGAAGTACACATAAGTGATTTTGGGGTAAATTCCCATTCATCTTTCAAAATCCAACTCTGATGTCTTCTCCCCTAGGAAGAACTACCCTGAAACCTTTATTTCTTCTCATACAGCTGGTTCATTACCTTACACAACATGTATTTTATTTCTCCTAATGTTACAATTATCACTCTACTACAATTCAGTTATTTTTTACAATTACACAAAGTTTTCAAATAGTCAAGAAAGTAGAGAGAATAAAGTAATGCACACACATGTACCTAATTACCTAGAATTAATCAAAGTTAACTTGTGGCCATACTGGTTTGGATTTGTTAAAGAAGAACACTTCAAGACTTCCGGCCAAGATGGAGGTGTAGGTAGACACACTGTGCCTCCTCGCACAACCAAAAGAGGAAAAACAATTTAAAAAACAAAAACAGCCAGATCTGACAGAAAACTGAACTGAGTGGTAGTCTGACAACCAAGGAGTTAAAGAAGACACGTTCATCCAGACCGGTAAGCGGGGCGGAGCTGGGTGGAGAGCACTCAGCAAGACGCGATTTGTGGAGCAGTGTTGGCAATGCTCCGGCTGCCCAGAGAGGCTGTGGCGGGCGCAGCTGGCCAAAACGCGGCAGGCGCACTCAGCGAAACCGGGGCCGAGACTGGTGGACTGGGCGGTCCCTCATTCTCGCACAGATAAACCAGCAGGAAAAGCTGGGGAGCAGAACAGACTGCGCGGCCCACCAACGCAGGGAAATAAACCCTCACACCACCAACTGAATACACCTGTGGGGGCTGAGGCAGCAGTGGGAGGAACTCCTGGCCTCACAGGAGAGTTCCTTCGGGAGACCCACAGGGACTGGGAACTGTGCAGGCCTGTCCACTCACCGCAGAGCCAGCAAAGAAGGGCCCAACTTGCTTGTGGGTAGATGTGGAAGTGAGGAGAACAAAACAAGCGCCATTATTCTCCCAGGCCCCGCCCCCACAGAGAGCACCACAACATAGTGATGTAGGTTACCCCGCCCTGGTGAACACATAAGGCTCCGCCCCTTAATAACAGGCGCATCGAGAAAAAAATGGCCCAAATGAAAGAACACATCAAAGCTCCAGAAAAAAATACAACTAAGTGATGAAGAGACAGCCAACCTATCAGATGCACAGTTCAAAGCACTGGTAATCAGGATGCTCACAGGATTCGAAGAAAGATTGTCACAATGACTTGAACAAATGAAGGACAGTATAAAGGATATGAGGGGAAATCTGCAGGGAACCAATAGGGATGAGACGGAAACTGGGGCTCAAATCAATGGAGTGGACCAGAAGAAAGAAAAAACATCCAACCAGAAAGGAATGAAGAAACAAGAATTCAAAAAAATGAGGAGAGGCTTAGGAACCTCCAGGACATCTTTAAATATCCCAACATCCGAGTCATAGGAGTGCCAGAAGGAGAAGAGGAAGACCAAGGGACTGAAAACTTATTGGAACAAATAATGAAGGAGAACTTCCCCAAGGTGGTGAAGGAAATAGACTTTCAGGAAGTCCAGGAAGCTCAGAGAATCCCAAAGAAGTTGAACCCAAAGAGGAACACACCAAGACACATCATAATTACATTACCCAAGATGAAAAATAAGGACAGAATCTTAGAAGCAGCAGGAGAAAAGGAGATAGTTACCTACAAAGGAAATCCCATAAGACTGTCAGCTGATTTCTCAAAAGAGACCTTGCAGGCAAGAAGGGACTAGAGAGAAGTATTCCAAGTCATGAAAGGCAAGGACCTACATCTAAGAATACTCTATCCAGCAAAGCTATCATTTAGAATGGAAGGGCAGATAAAGTGCTTCTCCAATAAGGTCAATTCAAGGAGTTTATCATCACCCAGCCTTTATTATATGAAATGTTAAAGGGATTTATATAAGACATGGAGGGATATCAACAGGGGAGTGGTAGGGGGAGAGGGGGGGAAAAGGTGCAGAGAATAAGTAGCATGAATGGTAGGTAGAAAACAGACAGGGGGAGGTTAAGAATAGTATAGGAAATGTAGAAGACAAAGAACTTATGTGTATGATCCATGGACAAAAACTAAAGGGTGGGGAATGGGGGGCTGGGGGTGGAGGGGAAGAAAGGTGGGAAAATGGGACAACTGTAATAGCATAATCAATAAAATATATTTAAAAAAAAAAAGAAAAACATTTCACAGATAGAGGGTATCCTTTTCCAATCTTATTGACCTCTCATCTTCTCCAAGGACATTATCAGCATCTTGAATCTGATGTATGTCCTCCCCTCCCATGGTTTCTCACTTTTATCAGATATATGCACACCTAAACAAAATTGCTTTTAAACATTATATAAATGATACTACGAAGTTACTATTATTCTACTGATGATACTTGCTGGGCTTATCTATACTGATAGATGAAAGCTTAGTTCATCTGTTTTAACTGCTATGTAGAATTTCATTACATAAACACACTACAAAATTAAAGTGGAAAAAATATATGTATTTCCCGCTTAAGAAACTAAAAACCTGTATTTATGCCAGTAACTTTACCATGCCATATAATGAAAAAGAACCCCATAAAATGCAAATACTGTAAAAATTGCTGAGGATTATTTTTCAGTTCCATTTTATAAAATGAGGTTCAAGATCTCAATAAAATCAAGAATCCACAAGTTCCAGATAATGTTTTAATTTTATATTTTCAATTTGCTGTTAATAAGAACAATCTTTTAATACTTTGGGAAAAAATCTGCTTTATAACAATGTCACAACTAACAGGCATTTTCAAGGACTAAGACTTGATTTCTTTCACTGACATCTAAGGACTTAGATTCTTGGAGTCTAAAAAAATCTTCCCCTTTAATGCAACTGACATGTTATTCAAGTTTTAGGAGCACTGTATCACAGTCCCCCCTTTTTAAGAACATGGGAAATTTTTTCCTTTCTTTCAATACCAAAAATAGCTGTCCTCCGAGTAACTGACATGTTTTGTCTCTTGCACACTGTGACTCATGTGCTTAATTAGGTATCCTGCTTTGCTAGAAAGATCAGTCCCAAATTTGTGATCTATTTTCACAAAACGTACAGACCATTTGAACATAATTTTGTATTCTTACTTCAGTCTTAGCTTAATATTATATTGCTTGTATGCATTTGCCTGACACATTGACTTTCCCAAATGCTTGTTCTTACTTTAATTTTATCTTACTATATATATTTTTAAATGCAATATTTAACTTTTTTGGAATAGTATAAAATATAAATAAAAATTTAAATTGTTAAATTTAAGCATCAACATTTTAAATCCTCAACTTTAGTCCATAAATCATACATTTAAAGCAACAGAAGTTTTGGACAAATATTCTTGTTCAAAATAATCAGAATCAGTTTATATATTCATTTACTCCTTACTTCATGGTAAAATATTTAAAACAAAAAGACCCATATTATTTACCTTGATAACCCACTTCATTCACTAAGCTTGATTTTAAGTAACTTGAAGCTTTTTCCAAAAAATTAAACGTGCCCAGAATAAAAACTTGTACAAAGAAGGACAATCAAAGAACCTGGTATACAAGCTGTCTGGGAAATTCTAGAAGAGAACTTTCAAGATATTTCATGTAATGGAATATCTACACATTAAAGTCTCACATTTTTCCTCCAAATGGTGTTATTTATAGTTCTTTAATAATTTTTTTGTAAAAAACATAATTTTTGGTAGGTTCAGAAACACATCGGATCTTGATTTTTTTCTTTCAGTTTTTTCCCTAATGGAAGTCAATTCTTTTTTTTTTATTGTATTTTTTTGATTTATCAGTAACTATTAAGAGTTTTTACAAGATATCTACTTCCATTAAAACAATTCAGAAAAACATCTTTTGCTGAGCTTTATAAAATACATATAAAAGTTTAGAAAAAAAACAGTTAATGTAAATAAGTCTATATAACTGTAAAGCTGCTCCCAAAATTAAAAATAAATACTGATTTTCCTTTTAGCAAACATTTTTCATAAGTCAAAATATCATATATTTGTATAAAAAGCCTTGCTCTGAAATCCTTGAACCGAATATTAGCAGCTCCATTCCCATGAACACTAACTCCAGGAATTCATCATCTCATGCCCAAATGCACCTATAGTTTCAAAACAGATCTCATTACAATCTCAGTACTCTCCAAACCACCAGAATACTGCTGCCAGATAGAACTTTATAAAACATCTCATTCATTATGTCAGTTCTTTCAATTAAAAAATCCTCACTGATTTCCCGTGTATTTTAAACACTTCAGTTTCAAATGACAAAGACTAATTCTCACTAATTCTCAATAAGAAGCTTCTAATACTGTGAATTTAATCTTAATACACATTAATGCCTGGTTCATTCTGTTTTCCCCACAAGTAGTTCCCTCTACATTTCTTTCCATTTTTGGCAGTCCAACTTCCCCTTCTCTAATACCTAATGCACTAAAAAATATTTCAGATGAGCATTTCTTTTTTTTTTTTTGACACATGTAGGGTGTCCACTCACAGGAAGGGCACGCGTTCTGTGCCGCTCCACAGAGTGACCCCGAGTTCCTGTGGGGTGTGTTGTAAACTGAGGAGCCATTCCTTCAGGCTCCCTGCTCTGAGTACACCCTTAAGATGAGCATTTTTATATATAGTTTTAAACTTTCCTTCATATATTTATGTCTTATCTCCCAAGGAAACTGTAATCAAAGATTGTATGTGATCAAAGATTAGATCTTTTAATGTCCAGAGTAATGAAGTGCTAGGCATATAAGAAACACACAATAAATACTTTGAAGACCAACCATAGTACCTTAGATTAGAGATCACCTCTCTATTTTTACAGCAAAGAAACGGAAACTTAAGACAAAATAAATCACTCAATGTCACATTACTGGTCACATGAAGAGTCAGGATTATAACACTGGTCTCTTGGTTTCATGTTTAGTGCTCTTGACGAAATTTAAGGAGAAATCATTTTCAACTAAACAACTTTTTTTTTTTAAGATTTTATTTTTTTATTATTTATTTTTAGAGAGAGGAGAAGGGAGGGAGAAAGAGCAATGTATGGTTGCCTCTCACATGGCCCTCACTGGGGACCTGGCCCGCAACCCAGGCATGTGCCCTGACTGGGAATTGAACCGGGACCTTCTGGTTTGCAGCCCGCGCTCAATCCACTGAGCTACACCAGCCAGGCTCAACTAAACAACTTTTAATTAAAAAGTCCTAACATATTTTGAGTGACTCTAGAAGTAAATATTTTCCAAATATAAAAATGGGTTATATTCACATCACTATAGATGAACTCTACTTACTCTGGAAGAGATTACAGTTAGCATTTAGGAGAAACTTTACATATTACTGAAGCATACGTGTCTAAAATTTTAACACTATATCCTTGATAAGAAAGTATTATAACTTCTAGAGCCTTCCAACAAGGAGACTTAAAAATCTCATTCAAATACTACTTATAAATTAAATAAAAATATTAACTTAAAGGATGTAAGCCAATAAAAGTATATTAGTATATGACACAACTAATTTTATAATTGCTTAAAAGTATACTAGATACGGCTCCAATACAGATTTCACTAAAATGCACGTGACATAAGCTCATCAATTTACATCTGTCATTTTGTTTCTTTGCACATTTATTTAAACTATAAAGATGTGAGGAAATCTTACCTTCTTGGTAGGCCCCATCTGCCATGACTAAATGAAGAATCTTGGCATAAAGATGCTGATGTTCATTTCCCAAAATATTCTGAGCTATGGTTGAACAAATCTCAATATTTTCATCTTCATCTTCATGAATAGCCTATACCATATTTACAAATACAAAGTAATATTTGAATGTCATCTTTCCCTAATGAAGACTATGTCAATTATTTATAATAAATCTATTTACCAATAAAAATCACTGACATTTCGCTAGCAGTTCAAACAGAGCATATTTCAAAATTAAGTGTTTTAACTGACATTACACTTACCTTTATTTTCTCATAAACTTCAAAGAACTTTTCAAAGCCTATTTCCTGCTCCAAGTGGAGTCTCAGTTCCTCTAAATGGTTAAAGACACTGTCATATTCACACTCACTAGTTATCTCACCATCACTGTTATCTAAAAAACATTAAAAAATAAGATCGTTTACGATGAAAAAGGCTGAATGATTATTACCCTAACAGACTAAAATTCTGTAAGTGAATAATGTCATTGAAATAGACTACTTTGTACTTTAAATAAAGTTTTTGTCATTATACTTGTCATTTATGCAGGTAATCAATGTATATATAAATCCGTCTTAATAAGAATGTTACTCCGAAAATCTTTTCTTTTATAGACATAAATAGTAAACCAGGTTAGAATAAAAACTTTCTAAGCGTTGTCATCAAATTTAGTAAAAAAAATTTAAGAAGCACACCCATATGTTGTGCATCAAAGTAATCAATCTTAACAACTATTTTTAAAAAGTAGGCATTAAACAGGGACAAAATGTAAAAAAAGCATGCAGAACGCAGACAGCCTCAGATACACACAATAAAACTTTAGTAAAGCACCTAAAAAGCATTATTAATGCTCTGTATGTTTTATGTCAAGTACATGCCAAAGATACTTTGAAAACTTCTAGTAAAAGACATAATTACTAAAGAGTCGTTCCTTTTCACATTGAGTTCTTCTTTCCAAAAAATAGTTAATGAAATACACAAATTTTCTTTGCATTATAGGGGTAATGCTATGAACAAAAAATAGTTTCTAAACCAAAGTTTTAAAAACTGTTTTTAGTATTAACACACTTCTAGTTAACCAATGTACATAGATGCTCTCTGCAAAACATAAAATGCTAAGAAAACTAAGTTACTATTTTACTAAAAAAAAAAAAAAAAAGAAATGAGTATTATTATTCTGTCAAGAAGCAGAATAAAAATGCTTCAAAAAACATTTTCATAATTTAATGAGAAAAATGGAACAACTGATATGTGCATTTGTGTGAAAAGAAAAAAATAAATAAAAAGGACAAAGAAGCATGCTTCAGTTTTATTTAAAATCGGAAATGGTTCACATCAGATATCAGAAACACATACTCCACTTGAAATCCCTGTACACACTGAAAAAGGAAAAGGCCCACCATGGTCACGGTCACGCACCCGAGTGCCACTCTTCATTCAGGGCGCTTTCACTGCTGGGGTTGTCGTCCTCATCTGCCGCATCCGTCCCATTTGCAGTCTGCTCGATGTCACTGTTCTTTAGGACTGATTCTTCCTCCTCACTGTATTCTCCCCCTGGTTCTTCCCTGAGCAACTGCTCCATAGAGGCCTGAAGCTCCTGTAAATCTGTGTCAGTTTCTTCAAACACACTGAAAATTAAAAAATTAAACTGTAAAAGTACTAATATTGGATACAAAGAAATTTGAAAAAAGCCTACAGTTTTTTAAAAAAGATTTTATTTACTTATTTTTAGAGAGAGGGGAAGAGGGGTTGAAAGTGAGGAAGAGAAATATCAATGTGAAAGAGAAACATTGATTGGTTGCCCCTTGCATGAGCCCTGTGAAAGAACTGAATCTGCGACCCAGGCATGTGCCTCGACTGGGAATCAAACTGGTAATATTTTGTTTTGTGGGATGATGCCCAACTGAGCCACAATGGTCATGGCAAAAAACCCTACAGTTTTTAACAAAAGAATTAAGAATTAATACAACTGATAATAAAGTACATGACACATAGTCTGGAATACATAAGCCGGAAGATGACTTGTTTAAAATGGTCATGAGGCCCTGGCCAGGCAGCTCAGTTGGTTACAGTGTTGTCCCATTACACTAAGGTCGCAGGTTTGAACCCCAGTCAGGGCACATACAAGAAACAACCAATGAATGCATAAATAAGTGGAACAACAAATCAATCTCTCTCTCTCTCTCCCCCGCTTCTCCTCTCTCTCTCAAATCTATATAAAATAAAATAAAATGGGTTTTGATTTGCAAAACAGAATCATGTGAATACCAATACTACTCATTGCTTAAATTTTGAAAGAAAATGTCAGTATTTTAAGATGATAGTATAAAGAGATTTTTCACTTGTTTAATAAAACAAATACTTAATATTCAAATATTTTTCTTTTATGCAATTTTGAAAGTCAGCAAAATCTTGACGTATAGCACTCTATAAAAAAAAAACTTTCCATATAAACTCTCACTGGGCATTTGACCTTTTAGATTGGAAATACTTAGGGAAATTATATGTTCACGTTAATAGGATGATCTAGTGAATAAAATGGTCACCAGAGGTCTTATCTTTAGATGCTTATTTTTTTTTTAAGATTTTATTTATTTATTTTTAGAGAGAGGGGAAGGGAGGGAGACAGAGAGGGAGAGAAACAGCAATGTATCGTTGCCTCTCACATGGCCCTCACTGGGGACCTGGCCTGCAACCTAGGCATGTGCCCTGACTGGGAATCGAACCGGGACCCTCTGGTTCCCAGCCCGCGCTCAATCCACTGAGCTACACCAGCCGGGCTGATAAAATCTTATTTTAAGTAGGGCTGCTAAGTCTACGATTGTGAGGAAAATGTGAGAAGATAAGATCTCTTATGAAGTGAACATTCAAAATATTGTTTCAGGTACTTTAAAGCCTGGTCCTAAATTCACTTTTTAACTAGGCTCTCATGTTATACTATCTTGAATAAAATTTGGATCGAAAAAAATTTTTTTCAACAAAGGAAATATCAAGTGAAATTTTCCTATATAGACATGGAATAACCTACTTCCAAAAATCATTTAGTTTTCAAATTTAAAAAATCATGTTAAAGGCTTCTAATTTAAATTTAAAAATAAAACTGTAATCAACCAGAGACTGAAAGGACAGAAGCCGCACAAGCTACAGCTCATTCAGACAAAAACCGATGACTTTATATAAAAACTCTGAGGAAGAAACTGTAACCCAGCACTGTAACCTAGCACTTTGTTGACCACAAAGGTGCTGAAGTGTTGTGTTCTCCAATAGGCTTAATAAAAAGACAGTTAAAATGCTAACGACCACAGCTAAGCAGAAGGAAATAAGGATAAAAAGGTAACTTTTCCTCTGAATTTTGAGGGCACCAGCAAAATTCTACAAAACTCTATGGAAAATGAAAATAAAGGGCAACATTTAAAAGATAAAATTTGGTTAGAAACTTAAGAAGGAACAAGGCTTTAGAAAAACAAAGAGAAAATGAAATGTAGCAGATGAAGTAGCCCTGGGTCAAGTCTTATAGGGGAAAACTGGAGAAACTGATACAATGTGTTCCATGAGACCAAAACACAAGTTATTTCTATTGAATGGCAGAGATGAAAAGGAGAAACTTAAGTTAAAAAGTCAGAAAATAAATCATCTAAGTTTTTTTTTAAGATTTTATTTATTTATTTTTAGACAGAAGGGAAGGGAGGGAGAAGGAGAGGGACAGAAACATCGATGTGTGGTTGCCTCTCATGTGGCCCCCACTGGGGACCTGGCCTGCAACCCAGGCATGTGCTCTGACTGGGAATCGAACTGGCGACCCTTTGGTTCACAGCCCGCGCTCAATCCACTGAGCTACACCAGCCAGGGCTAAATCATCTAAGTTTTAATATTTTGTGATGTATTTCCTGATGACTTAAATACACTGTCCCTTCTCAAACACTTTAATCCAGGGTACTCTGGTTTTATTCCCCCCAAAGTCTGTACCTTTGTCTGAGGGGCTGAGAGGCTGACTGGTGTCAGAGGGCGTGGAGCAGGGTTACTGTCTAAAGGGCCATTACTTCCAACCCTCTTGGAAGAGTTGGTTAAATCACCCTCTAAATTTTAGATTCCTCATGAATCATGAAAAAAGGAATTTTGTGAAAGCTATTAAGTTACATGCAGAACAACATGCAAGCACATGCAGACACACACAAGTCAAACAACTATTCCACCCGCTAACTCTCTGCTTCCATGGTTTTGAAATCATTCAGGTCAGGAGAGAGATGTGGATGGAGTGTTTGGTCATCATCTTGGGAAACTCTAGTCTACTAAGTAGTCTACTTCAGAAATTCCAACTGCAATCCCTGTGTCACATGGTGTGACGCCATTAAATAGTCAGTATCCTGCTAACATTCATTCACTTAATATTTATTAAGCACCTTCCAGGTGCAATCCATTGTGTTGGGTGCTAAGTTGTCAGTAAGAGAGAGAACACCAATGGAAACTATCTTCTTTCTTCTTCAAGTGAGATTAAGTTGCATTATTCAGAGGCAGAAATACATATCAAAATTTGCTTGACTGTACTTTAAATATACTGTAAAAAGTTAAAGGAGTAGTGAAAACTTAGCTACACATCTTTTTAGAAAACTGTCTAGGTAAGCCATCATCTGTAGAACATATATAAACCAGGAAATTCTGTTAGTGTGACTATCTGATAATGACGCCAAACTCACATGTCTTCAGAATCTGAAGGCCCTTCTTTAATGTGCTCATCTTCAATTTCATCGATTTCCAGATTGTCCTGGCGTACATCTCCTACAGTGGGAACATCCATCAGTGTTCTGAACAGCTTTGAGAGATCTGGAAGTGAACATGTTCTCAACATCTAAAAAAAGTCAACAGATTTCTTATTATGAGTAAGATAATTAGAAAATAAAAACAAAAAATTAGAAAATTAGAGCTAATAATAATTTTGTTATAGATATGTGAGATATACATATTAATGGCTGACTTGTCCAAGGTGAGAACAAATTCTCTTGAATTTCGGTGAGGAAACTAAACCTGTAAGTTATGCTTGAATTTCAGCTCAGAGATTTCAACACAAAGTCACCTTCAAAAAGCAGGGAGAGCTGTGTATGTGGGATGTGCACATGGCGTGGAACTGACAATGCGTCAGGAGTCCAGCAGCACCAGAAACCGCCAGTTTCCTCCTTCGCACTCGTGGTCTGCACTGTCCCACTTCCACGGTACCTCTGCTAAGTCGTCCCCTACCTGCCTAAGACCAACCCTCCGTATATACTTTTGCCCAAAATGGAGTTAGTCTGAAGCTTGGCAAAGCACGGTTACACATAAATGGTGGCTCTTTGCTTCACTTTATCACTCGGCGTTGCTGGCCAGCCGACATTGGTTAAATCAGGGTCCTCAACTTAGTGCAACAACGGCGACAACAAAAGCCTAATACTGCTCCCCTGAGCAATGGACTGTGAGCGGAGCCTCTCAAGTGCTCGCAGTGACAATCACTTGTAGCAGCAGGGTGAGAAAGAACTCAGTAAACTGAGCTGAGAAAAAACAACGCACACAGTTGAGGTGTTCAGAACGTGAATTTGTGTTGGAGGAGACCAGGGGTATTAGGACTAGCTTTTGTCCACCAACAGTGAGAATGTCAACGGATCGACAGGGCTACAAAACAAACACCTATTACATAAGTGTCAGGGCTGGGTTCACCCCAAGGAATCCTGAGATCTGAAACATGATTCCCAGGGCCCTGATAAGAACCCAGCACCAGATGGGAGACTGTGAAAACACAATGTTCAGCATGTTAATGAAAATTTATATACTTGGCCAATTTTATTGGTACAATCTGTTTTTGAGAATAAAAAAGGATAAATTTCCATTATTTGAACATAATTTACATATTATAGCACTCAGGAGGAAAAAATGGTTACAAACTACAAGATGGTAAAGATACATTGCTTGTTAAAGCACTTAATAATAGTACTGAAAGTATTTCTTTGGCTGAATGTCCTACTGTCAGCAGAATTTATGCTTCACTTGTTTATTATTTTAGTGGTTTGAACCATGTGTATTATAAACCAGCAGTATGCAAAATATACACCCAGCAACAGTTTCTCCAGATAATGCTAATCAAAAAAATTAATAGCATATACACATTACATGCCTAAATACAAAGTGACTACACGAAAGGCTGCAATATTTTTTATGCTGACATAAACTTTCGTCCTGGAAAATCATCTCAATTCTAATTTATTCCTTTCACTAATTAAAATAACTTTCATAACATAAACAATAACACAGTTAGGAAGACATTTCAAGTGCTACGTAATATGATAACCTTCATCTCGGACTGTGTTCACACACCTACCAACCCAACAGCTATCTGCCCTGTGTTAAAAGTCATTAATGTTCGTCGTCTTTTGATTAACTGTTTGATTAATGTTTGATTAACTGTTAAAGTTTTAAATAGGATATTCATCTTCGGTCAGAAAATTTCATATAAGAAAGCTTTCAGCTTTATAATTCTGATTCTACTAATTCTTTTATCTTGTTAAAAGCAAAATTCTAGTTTTAACATTCATAGATCTCTATTTATAGTCAGACTAACTTTTTTCTAGATTCTTCATAGAATGATTTTTCACAACTAGCATTTGGTGCCATTATAAATCAAACAGGAGAACAATGTTTTAGAAAACTTTAAAACATTAAAAAATATATGCTTTAGATTTTTTAAATTGTTGGATTACTTCTGTTTTTTCCTCGAAAATGAAGACAGCCACATAAGACAGTAAAAGAATTAATACTAGTTGCACTAACAAAACTTCACATGAAATTGTACTTGAAAAAAAATGATTATCTTACTTTTACATCTGGTAGTATTTTTCATATAAAATTACAAATTAGTAATACTCTGGTTATACTATGAAGTGACTTATAATGAGCACATTTTTTTTAGCCTTTCCTTACTGTAATCAAACTATAACGTCGTGCCCTCAAAATAGTTTCTACAAGTATTTGCTCACTCCAACCCATAAACCAGATTAAAAATGAATTTAAAACACTAATTTAAAAATTATGAGTATTTACCAAAGGTAAAAATTATGAACATTACCTAAGACTTGATATTTTAGCAAATCAAAAGAAGACATTTAAGGTACATGTGCTAGTTGTGAATTGAAAGAAAAGAAATTCTCCAGTATTCATAGAGATCAGTTTTCCACTCTACTCCCCGGATGAGAAAAGTCTAAGTGGAACACATCTGCTCTCTTTCCACCCATTATTCACCATCCCCTAGAGTGAGGAGGGACTAAAGGGAAGGACAAGTAGCTTTTTCACTCGGCAACCTGCATTCTGTTCTTACACAAGTCAGATCATGAGAAGATCACATCTTTAGACTATTTTATTTTGACTTCTTAAAAATTTACCTTCAGTGATCTTCTTTAAGTGCTATACTCTCAATTTCATCAAGTCATTCTTTTTTTAAAGATTTTATTTATTTATTTTTAGACAGGGAGAAGGGAGGAAGAGAAACATCAGTGTGCAGTTGCCTCTCGTGTGCCCCCAACTGGGGACCCAGCCAGCAACCCAGGCATGTGACTGGACAGGAATCGAACCGGTGACCCCTTGGTTCACAGGCCAGCACTCAGTCCACCGAGCCACACCAGCCAGGGCTACTAATACTTTGTGAAAGCTGCTACTTCATTAACAGTGTTTCTTGTTAGAAACAATGCAACCCAGAAGACAATATAAGTCTGGATCTAATGAAATATCCTTTTGAAATGAAAGTGAAATAAAAATATATTTAAATAAGCAAAAGCTGAAAAAAATTACCAACGGGGTTACACAAGAAATGACAAAGGAAGTTTTTGAAGGCGAAGAAAATAATACCTGATAGAAACCTGAATTTTACACAAAGGAATGAAGAATGTCAGAAATGGTAAATATATAAATTTAAAAGACTTTCTCAATTTTTAATTTCTGTAAAAGATAACTGAATATTTAAAGCATAAATAATAAGAATATTTTGTGGTGTTTCTAACATATAAGAGAAGTAATAACAATATCACTAATGAATAAACAAGAGAGTAGAAATCAAAGTAGGTATACTGTTGTAATGTTCTTATATGTGAATTGGTATAATACTATTTGAAGAAAAACTGATAAGCTAAAGGTGCGTTTTGAAACTTGAGAAAGACAACTAAATATTTTTTAACATCTACCCTGTAAGCAAGTAGTAGAGATAAAAGACTAAAAATATTCAATCCAAAAGGAGAGAATGAAAGTGGAAAAAAAAACCTCAAAAGAAGTAACGAGACAAAAAGCAAAGTAAGTTTAAACTCAATCATAATGATAATATTTCAAAAATTACATCAAATCTGAATGGTCTAATGACTTTAATTAAAAGATTGTCAGATGGTTAAAAAGCAAAACTCAACTATATGATAACTTAAAGCAATCTATTTTAAATATAAAGTGTTTGATTAAAAGTAAAGGATGTAAAAATATATATCACATAAACATTAAGCACAAGAAAGCTGGACTGGCTATATTAAAACCAGACAAAGTAAATTTCAGAACAAGGTGATATGACCAGGAAAACCATTTTATCATTTCATAATGATAAAGGGGTCAATTCATCAAGAATAATAAAGATTAATAATTTACATTCAACTGACTGAAAATTTCAACACTCCTTTCTCAGTAATTGATAAGGAGAAAGAAAATCAGTAAGGCTATAGAAGACTGGAATCAAAGAGGAACACTTTCTGACAATAAACATATCAATTTATCCAGAAGGCATAACAACACTAAATTTTATTTACACAATATCAGAGCTTCTAAATACATGGGGCAAAAATTGACACAATTGAAAAAATAATTATATAAATATAGTTAAAATTTTCAACCTTTTTTTCTCAGCAACTGATAGTTAAAGTAGACAAAAAATCATTAAAGAGAAAGACTTGAACAACACTATCAACCAGTTTGACTTAGTTCTTGACATTTACAGAACACTTCACCCCACGAGAAGAGTACACATTCTTTTAAGAAGATATGTTAACAGTAGCAGCTCCCTGCCAGCAAAGGAAACTGAAGAGTAACTAATGACCACAGAGAAAATCTAGGAAGTTACAGTATAAAGGAAGCCAACAGATAAAATGATTTAAAAAGTAAGGTGTGTATCAATTCTATTGAAGGAAAAGTCAAGATAGGTGTGATAACACCTGAGTTAATTGATGATTTGACAAGAGCAATTTTAGTAAAGCAGTGGGCTAAAAACCACATTGGAACGTATAGGGAAATAAATGGAAATGGAGACTGGGAAGGTGCAACATATTCAAGATGTTTGGCTGTGAAATGGATGCGAGAGATGGGGTGGCAGCTAGAGAAGGACATGTGCTCAAGGAAGTGCACTACTCATGATGGGACTTCCTAGAAACCCACTCTAGTGGAAGAAGTTGACGGTACAGGCTAGAACGACAAGAGTAAAGGAGTGAATTCCTTGAGAAGGTGAGAGAGGTTAGGATCCAAAGCACAAGATGGATTTCCTTTAGGAGAAAAAATAACACAAGTAGCATAACAACATTTTTTTTAAAAGAAACAAAAGTTCCTACTGCATCTCATCGATGTTATAATGAAATGATGTTACTACAGGACCTGATTATACTACCTTTGTAAGAGGTTAATTATCTCATTTTAGGAAACAGATTATATAAATGCTTATAAATAATTTTACCTTTTCTTCATGACTCAAGACCACCCTTACTGATTACTTACTATTTTGGCCCAGTGATGAACTCTCATATTTCAGAGATTTATGGGATAGGCATATAGGGTCTTCCGTCCTTGCCTGAAATGGCTACAGATTGCTTTGATTTTCTTGTGTTTTTTCCTGCCCTTTCTGCTAACATGAAACCTGCTTTGCTGTGTCTACTCCCAGAGTAAGTACTTTTATAGAACTTAGTGAGGCTAAAACCAAGGTCAGGAAAGAAAATCAAATAATCAAATGTATTATATAAGGAGTAGTAACTTTAAAGACAGCCATAAGTTTTTTAAAAGCTTTGGGCTGAAGACAGTTATACACCTTTACTACAAAAGGAAGTACATGAATTATATGATCATTCTTGTCTATCCCACTAAGAATACACCAAGTTTTTATCTTTGAAAGTCTAACTGCTATTAGTTAGCAATCTCTACATTTAAGATAAGCATAAGAAGATACTCCACAGCCCTGGCCGGTGTGGCTCAGTGGGTTGGGGCGCTGCCCCACAACCAAACCTGGTCTGGGCACCACGATCCCTGGTCTAGGCGCATGTGGGAGGCAACCAACTGACCGATGTTTCTCTTTCTCCCTTCCTGGCTCCCTTTCTCTCTTTCTGAAAGCCATAAAAAAACAAGTCCTTGGGTAAGGATAAAAAAAATACTCCACAGCCCTGGCTGGTGTAGCTCAGTGAACTGAATGTCAGCCTGTGAACTGAAGGGTCACTGGTTCGATTCCCAGTCAGGGCACATGCCTGGGTTGCGGTCCAGGTCCCTGGTTGGGGGTGTGTAAGAGGCAGCCAACTGATGTTTAAAAAGAAAAAAGAAAAAAAAATACTCCACAAAATAAAAACTTACCTATTGGAAAATTAAATTGAAAATCAAAGTGACAAATTTAAAAACCAATAAAGGACCACAGAAGTCAGGCAATTCATTCATATATAGATAAGTATATTAAAAATGACCAACCTTACTGGTAAATACAGAAATACAAATTTTAAAACATTAACACAATTACTCATTCACTAAATATGTAATTTTTAAGTAAATGATGACAGTTGGTGATGTTTAGGGGACAGACTCTCACACACTACTGAGAGCACTATGAACTGTTTCTTAATGGGGAAATTAGGCAATATATAACTTTTTAAGTTTCACTTACAGAAATTTATTTTATGGGAATAATTGTGGATATGTACAAAGATGCAGCTGTAGGGGGTGACAATCACAAAAATTGAAATGTAAAGGCCCAAACCTAAAGAAATAGATTTCAAAAATTATGATACAGCACAACAAATGAAATTTGTGGTCATTAAAGATGATATGAGAGACAATCTGACAATATGACAAAAATGCTATTTTTGTACTATTATTATTGGTAATTTTATAATCTATATTACATAGAAAAGAAGGAAAGAGTATGCATATATCCTATTTTGGTAAAAAGATATATATAAAAATTATATATGTGAAAAGTAACATAACAAAATGATATGTGATTTCTTTATTTGCATTTTTAAATTCTCTATAATGTTCTAATTTCTTACCAAGAAGTAAATTAGTTACATATTTAGCAAATGAGAAAAGAGGTTTGAAAAACTTTTATCAGAAAGTGCATATGAACATCCATTAATCTTTCTTTGTATAAATTAGGCAATATGGCACTTCTATCCATTTAAGATATATTGCTTAAGCATAGTCTCATACTCTAATTGAAAGGTGGGTTGGGCAGTGGGAAAGAAAGTATAAAAGGGTATAAGAGGGATCTTTTGCTAAATAAGAGAAGACCCTATAAAAAGAATCTTGAACAGGAAGTCAATGAAACAGTCTTTGTCCTCATTGTTTTCAGTATCTCAGAAGATAAAATGGAGATTTTTTGTTGTTTCTATAAATTGTTCTGATATGTGTGTGAGTATATGTGTTTGTGTTTTGTAGGAATTACAACTCATTATGGTTTATAAAAAGAATCCATAAAAATTTAATCAAATGAATAATATTTTCCATGTGAATGAAGAGCATACTTGCCTTTGGGTTGTTTGCATCAAATAAACCAGTTGAAAGTCCAATCAGCAAGGAATTCTTGGTTTTATTTTTTGGTGGTGAATCAGAGCGAGATCGAAGTGGAAAGGATTCTTCTGGTGAACACAGAACTGATTGAATTTGAGAGACTACATTCAAGTGTTTGGAATGAAACACTTTATGGAAAAATGGCTCTGGTTGCGTAGATTTATCTACGTCACATTTAGAGTGCTCAGAATCATCTATTCTCGATTCTGTGGTAGAAAGCAAAAGATTATGCAATGTGTATACAGTACTTAAATAAAAATTCTAAGTTATATTGGTAAGGCACAGTATTTAACATAGTCTAGCAAAAAAAACTTCATGTCTGTCAGAAAAACCAAATCAAAATATATACGGCAGTCCTCAGTTAATGTTGCCAGTATGTTCTGCAACTTTAACCGAAATGACATACAGCAAACCAATTTTATGATTGGTTAATTCATATAAACTGAAGTTCCTACTGCATCTCATCAATGTTATAATGAAATAATGTTATTGAAGGACCTGCTGTATGTAATTATATTACCTTGCAAATAATTTTTAACAAAATATAATGTTTCATTTTCAGAAAGCAGATTTAATGTTATATACTTCCATCACATTGTAAGTTCTAAAATGTACACACTAACGCAAGAAAATATGAAGAAAAACTGTTTAGACATTCATCTTTAGTTTCAGTTTATCTTTGCTCCAATATTTTAATAAATACTATTGAAAACAAGGGGGAAACTTATTGAAGCCCTGAGTTTATTGGATTAGTTTTGGGAAGCAATTCTTTTCAGTTGGAACATTCAATAAAATAATTGACTTACAAGTTTTATTGCTCACACTGTCAAACAATCCAGGCTTATAAATGCAGAGTCCAGTGCTCTGTGCCTATGACATTTAAATGACTGAGGTGGCTGGTAAGGAATGCTCTCTATTAATATATTGTTCAACTAAAACTGGTTAGTGTTAACAACATTCCAGAAAGAAATCAGACCAATACAATGATGTTTACCTATATGAACTTCACTAAGTTGATCCATATTCCTCGAGATTGCATCTTCGAAAACTTCATTTTGCTGAATGGTAATGCTATCTTCAAATCTGCCACACACAGATATACCAGTTTAAAAGAAAAGCCCACAGTTTACTAGCAATAGGACACTCAAATACAAAAAAAAAAAGAAAAAAAAGAATTCAAGTTCACTAGCATGCTGTGATCCCTCTTCCAAATATTTTTTTCATTTATATATATGCGTATACTTTCTCTCACAAGCACAATGCATTTTTGCCCTGTACAAACCTTCACCAATCATAACCATTCACAACGACCAGCCTCACCATTTATTATAATAGTGATTCTCAAAGTACAGCCCCTAGACAGCAGCCACACACACAGAAACTTGTTAGAAATGTAAATTCTCTGTCCCCACAATAAACCTATTTATTAATCAGAAACTCTGGGGGGGGGAGGATACGTTTAAGCAATTTATTTTAATAAATCCCTAAGCAATTCTACTGCTTGCTGTTTGAAAATTACTACTTCAAGCAATCAAAATGTCCCTAATAGCAGAGAATATAAAGCAACCATGACATAGTAATACTATGAAATATCATGAAGCTGTTTAAAAAATGAAGCAGAAATCTATATAAACTGACATAGAATGAGAGTCAAGATGTATTATTAAAGTAAGCTAAGTAATTTGTAGGCCAATCAGCATTAAATGGTACTGGTTTAGATTTTGAAAAAATGGTGTGTAGCAAAGTAAAAAAATAGAATGACATGCACAGAAATGTTTTAGTACTCAAAGGGAATGAATTAACTCAGGCTGAAAGGTAAAGAATTCAATTTTTATTTCAATATAGCTGATAATTAAATTCATGTATTATATTTTTAATAAAAATTTAAAGACTAGAACAGAGATTTTCAACTGGTGTGCCACAAGAATTTTTAAAACATGCAATACTGGATTATTTAGTCAGTGGCAGTGCCCTCTTTTCCCTTAGATTGTCAAATAAAAAAAGACAACAGGCAACACAACAATAGCCATTTGGTGTGAATGAATCAAAATTCGACCTATTTTTTGTCAGACTGACATAAAAAGTATTTTTTGATGTGCTGTAGAATTTTAGTCATTAGTTTATGTGTGCTATGAGATGAAAAAGATTGAAAATTGCTGGACTAGAAGAATATATTCCAAAGGTACCAGTAATTTATTTCTGGGGGTCTAGTTTACAGGCAATTTTAATTTTTTAATACTTTTAATCCATCTCAAATTAAAGTAGTTTTTACTTTTTCAGTTTTAAATTTTGAATAGTGTTCTATTTTTATTTAAAAAGATATCCTTGGCTGCTGTGGCTCAGTGGATCGAGTGCCAACTTGGAAACCAAAGAGTCAACTGTTCAATTCCCAGTCAGGGCACATGCCTGGGTCGCAGGCCAGGTCCTCAGGAGGGGACACATGAGAGGCAACCACACATTGATGTTTCTCTCCTTCTCTTTATCCCTCCCTTTCCCTCTCTCTAAAAAGAAGTAGATAAAATCTAAAAAAATTATTTTTAATCATAAAAGTAACACATTTCTTTGTTCAAAATGTAATATTCCTTGGTTCCTCAAAAAGACAAACACAGGATTATCATATGTTGAAGAAATTCCACTCCTAGGTTAGGCCTACACCCAAAAGAAGTGAATACAGGTATTGTAACAAAAACTTGTGTACAAATGCTCACAGAATTACTATTAACAATAACCAAAAGTTAGAAACAGCCCTGGATATGGTCCATCATCATCTGCTGAATGTACATCAACTGCTGAATGGATAAAAATGTATGCTATATTCATATAACGGAGTATTGTTTGGCCTTAAAAAGGAAAGAAGTACTGGTCCATGCTACAACATAGACAAACTCTGAGAACATTGTGCTAAGCGAAAGAAGACAGACAGAAAAAGCCACATAGGAAATTTCACACAAAGTATTCAGAGCACACAACTCTATAGCCAGAAAGCACATAAGACTGCCAGGGGCTTGGAGGACGTGAAAGTGGGGAGTGGCTGTGCAATGGGTACAGAGCTTCCTCTCGGTGATGAAAATGTTCTGGAACCATACAGTGATAATGGCTGGACAACAGTGTGAGCTTACTAAATAATACTAAATTTTACATTTTGAAATAGTTAAAATGATAAATTTATATTATATAAATTTACCTCAACCCAAAAAAAGAAGTGTTTTAGGAAAGCCCTAACCACTCAAATATCAGATCCCTTGCTGTTATCAGTTTTGTGGACATCTGACGATATTTTCCCTTTAAATTTACATACATATATATGTACCTGTGTACATATATAATAATTCTTACATAGAATTATCATGGTGTTATTCTACTATATGGAAATGCATTTTATTTGATATAATTTTGCTTCATTAATCACTCAATATTTTAGATATATTTCCATATAAACAGAGAACTCACAGAAAATAGAAATGAAACAAAGATTTGAAAAGAATTGCTCAACTTCACCAATAATAAGAGAGATAAACAAAGACCCTAAACTAAGATACTATTTCTTACCTATCAGATTGGGAAAAATAAAAACACTGACAATAAAAGTCTGGCAAGGCTATGGGGAAATATGATGTTTTATATATTCTTTCTGAGAGCATAAATTAGTACAACCCCTAAAGGGAACAATAATTTAATTACAAATGCAATTTATGAAGATGCAATTGACCCAGGATTATACAGCTGTGTATCTATCCTATAGATATACTTATATTCATGCAAAATGACCTTATTAAAAGGTTACTCATTGTAGCACCATTTGTAATATGAACTCATGCAGGACACACTGAGTTATGGTACATCCGTATAATGGAATATTAAGTAGACATAAAATAAAAAGAAGCACTGTATGTATCACTATGAAAAATATTCCCAAATTGCTGACTAAAAATAAAAAACGTGAAAAATACTATGTATATTATACTAACAACTGTATTTAAAAGGGAGGTGGATAATATATTTGTTTTTGCTTATGTACATATGAAAAATATCTGGAAGGAGAGAGGGAATTTGCTGGATGGGGGTGGAGGTGGGAGAGACTTTTTACTCTATGTTTTTAAATACTTGTTGATTTCTGAACCACATAAATGCAATATCCAAAAATTAAGTTATTTTAGAAGGTATCATAACAACAGGAGCTAGTATAATATTAGATTATTACTACAGTATTTCTTAAAAGGGAATTACAAAATGGGACCCAAGTTTTAACATGTGAGATAAAAGAGGTAACATACTCAGTTTCCTTTGCTTCTTTACTCTCACTGACCCATACATCAACAACAGGGCAAGGGGAGCCACCATCGTGGTTGGTTTCACTTGGCTCTCGCAGAACTTCTGTTTCCGGGTCATCTGGTTCCGAAAAGCAAAAGCAAAACAAAAACCATGTCTCAAAGCAAAATTAGTTTAGAGAAAATGGAATAAATGTCTATAAATTATCGTTACCTAGTTTTAGACTAATATATTGATTATAATAAGTAAATGTTTTAGTTGTAGATATTTATTCTTATTATTGTGTTAACTCTCTAGTTCAGCTATTTCTATTTCAGACTTTTCCTTTCACATTTTTCACTGTGGTAAAAATATTGAAAAAAATATTATATACTGAATTTTCATTAGTATATAAAATTTTCTCTTCCTTAAAATGTCAGTAATATGCAAATTGCTTTAAAGAAGGAATAAAAAGTAGTTTAAAAATAACAATATCCATGGTTAACAATAACAAAAGGAAGAATAGACTGTAATAAGGATCACGGATTCAAAAACTGACAGGAAAGTTCAGTCATCAAAAATCTATCTTTCAACAAACAAAAAAGGAAAAAAACCCTCTTATTACCCAGACTTTTACAATAATATTGAGAACATAACTGCAGCACATTAAATCTAATTTCCTAGACCTTCAAATAATTAATGACCAGGGCACGCCTGCTGTTTTCTGGTAGTGGCTCATTTTTCACCTGGTTGATATTTTCTGAAAATAAACAGTATGAGAAGAGTTCTCCTTTCTTCATTTGTTGACTTCTCTTTTTCCTGTTCAGTTCATATATCAATGCTATCTTGGTTAAGCCACCATCACTCCCTCTTTATTCCTGGAATTCAGATACTCCTTCCTTCTAGATTTTAAGTTTCCAATTATCTGTCCTATTTAGAAAGATAATTGATACTGTATCAATCCTTAAAGTTTTTAGCTTTTATTCAAATGATTTCTTTGGGTCACTCATACAAGGTAAGCATTTGGGGGGAGTCCTTTTTCATCTACCTTTTAATGAACAAATGTTCTCTAGCACCTTAAGCCATATAAATGTGCCTCACTGTTCAGACTAAATCTGTGACTGTTTCGCCTTCAGAGTCCAAAATATTTACCATGTGGCTCTTGTTACAAAAGTTTGCTGACTCATGCACTAGGCTATACAGCCTCTATTCTATACCTAAGTGTTTTATATTTTAAGAAAGGCTTAAGATACCTATTAACTATGATTTTAATGAATAAGACTATTTAAGTTACTGTGGTGAATTAAAGATGGGCACACATACAGCAAGTCTCTGACATCTGCCTCACCTAAGAGGGTCCTGTGTTTCCCCTCCCCTTGAACTGGGTCTGGCACTGGGATTGCCTTGACCAACTCAGTACGGCTGAAAGGGTGCTATATCAGTTCTAGATCTAGCCTTTGAGAGAACTGGCATTGTCCACCTTGGAATCTGGAAGCCAAAGCCACCGTAAAAGGAGTTTTAACTATTCAGGAAAGACCACATGGCAAGGCCATGAGACTAAAACTAAGAAAAGGCACCCAGCTGAGCAGGTCCAGCCGAATCCTGCCAAGACAGGAGTGACATCATCTTGCACCCCCAGAGGGGCCTGACACTGACAACATTTTTAGACTTTGAGCCAATGCCATAATAAGATGAGGCTTTGA
Source organism: Micronycteris hirsuta (assembly GCA_004026765.1). NCBI lineage: Eukaryota > Metazoa > Chordata > Mammalia > Chiroptera > Phyllostomidae > Micronycteris > Micronycteris hirsuta. The sequence continues at coordinate 88,615 of PVJI01001436.1, forward strand.
GAAGAGGTAAATGTATTTAGCATGTGAGGGAAATGTAAATAATTTTTGATTAAATGGCAGACTATGTCAGATTACAGATGGCTTCAAGTTCTTTTAACTCTTGAGAGGTAGAGTGTGTTATGCCATCTTATAAATCCAGGCTGCCCTGCGACTGCTCTGACCAATGAGGAAAGACAGAAGTGATGCTGTGCCAGTCTGAGACTAGCTTTCAAGAGTACAAGTAGCTTTTACCTAAGTTTCTGGGAGCCTTGGGCCACCTTATATGAAGCAGACTATCTTGCTGTAAAGAGTGCACAGAAATGCCTGGAAGCCACACAAAAAGGGAGAGGGGCCCGGCTTAGCCCAGCCTTCCTGTTACTTAAGCCTTCTTGGAGCTGTCAGACCATCCAGGTTGCCAGCTGAATCCTGCCAAGCTATCCCAGAGACAAATGTGCATGGCTTAAAAAAATCACACTAGCCAAGCCTTGACGCAGTTCCTGACACACAAAATCGAGAGATATAATAAGAGGGTTGTTAACACGGAGTTTTGGGATGATTTGTTGTGCTGCAATAAAAAAAAACAGACCAGTTAAGAGAAGTATAAAAATAGTGAATCTAATCTGAGATGAATTACCCAAACATATACACATATATTGATCATTCATTTATAAACAAGAAATTAAAGTATTAATAAATTAAATATAGCTCATTTTGACCCGTTAAAACATACCATCCAAATTTCCTTCCGGTTGCGATGACATCTGTGGAGCTATCTCCCTAAACTTTGGGCTGTTTGTCTCAACAGAAGAATCGCCAGTCGCTGGTATGTTCATTTCAAGCGAAATATCGTTTGCTTGTTCTTCTCTGGTAATTAAGGGTTTGTACTTCTCCCCTTCAGGAGAAATCTCTGAAGCAATAAAAATGAAAAATCATGCTACATTTTCAAAGTGACTTGAATATTACCTGTAACAGCATTTGGAGAAAAGTTCAAAAATTGCATTCTTATAACAGGTAACTGGTTAAGCTGTTATATATTAGAAATTAGTAATTAATTGAAGCACATACTAGCCAAATTTTATTTAAATTATACATAATGATTTCTAGGATGGTTAATATATGGTTTACTTTTTTCTTCCTTTTGGCAACACTAATATATATGTTACAATGGTATTTTTGAAATTATTAACTAATTGTTTTTATTTGTTTCTAGTAGTGCTAGTTACTTCTAATTGCTCAGAAACTCTTCATACTTTTAATCAATGCCAAGAGAGAATGGTTTACCTTAGAACAACTTATTACACTTATCTAGAAGATACCCAAGTCTTTCCCTTTCATTCTTTTAAGGTGTTACCTTCTAGCTCACTGACAGATCTTCCCAACACTAATTCTGACCTACCTGACTTAGCTGACTTCTATACCTACATCAGTAACTCTTCCAGCACCTGGGCTTCTCAGTTCCTCTCCAATGATCTTGCATTCACCACGCCTCAGTCACTCTGATGGTCATATCCTGGAGACCTCACCATCCACAGCTCCTCAAAGTATTTAATGTTAAATATTCCACCTTATAATTTTTAATATCCTATTTCTCCCTCTACTACCCCAACTCTAATGTTTCTCCGCAAGTATCTACAATGTACTGATCCGACCACGTTTCCTCTTCCCATTATCCCCATTAAAATCCACCTAAAGTCCGTCATCATAATCATTCTCTTGCATACATCCTCAACTCATTTTACTCCCCGGCAAAATCCCAGCCCTGTAAAAATTTGATTTTCTGCCTACTATGTCTGTACACAAATGGTTGAAATGGTTGGAGAAGAACAGAGAGTCTTGCTTCTTGGTCTCTACTGCGATTCAGGGAGGCCCTTTTGTTGCCTGCAGTCATCCTAAAACACTGGGTAGGCAGGAACTGCCCCAGGTTCCATCAACTTCCTTAGGGAAAATGTAGTGTTCAGGTATTTGTAAGTTGTTTTGCCTCTTACTTCTTCCTAGTCAACAGAGAACAAAACCAGCGCTGCTCATGTTCTGAAATATCTCCCCTTCACCAAGCCCATTGACAAACTGATCGTGGCAGAGGTGATACCTATGTTTTTACTCATTCAGCCTTACTGTTCTGTTATAAATAATGTCTACTGATATCAGGAACAAGAATGCCAGATAGCATCATTATTAAAGATTGCTTTGCAAGGCCTAACAAATGCAGTAAGGAGAAAAAAATCACCTTAATAGCCCTGGCCAGTGGCTCAGTTGATTGGAGTGCTGTCCCCTACACCTAAAGGCTTCATGTTTGATCCCTGGTCAGGGCACGCAAGGGAATCAACTGATGAATCTCTCCCTCTCACATCGATGTCTTTGTCTCTCTCTCTCTCCTACACCCCCACCTCCCAACATATCCTCGAGTGAGGAGTTAAAAAACAATGTAAACTATAATTGAAAAATAAAATTTAAAAAAAGCAACAAAAAGGATTCAAGATAAAAGTGAAAGATACAGAAAGACAAAAAAGATCCAAAGTATACAGAGTAGAAGTCCCTCAGGAGACTTAAGGAACAAAACAGAAAAGTATAACTTATGAACACTTTCCTAAATTTGGGGGTGGGGAGATGACTACATAATGAGGACAACTACAAAACTCTGATGAAAGAAATAAAAAAAGAACTAAGTAACTGAAGAGATATTCCATGGTCATGGGTAGGAGGATTCAGTATTGTCAAGATTGGGAGTTCTTCCCAATTTGATCTATGGATTCAACACAATCCAAATCAAAATCCCAGCAAGTTATTTTACGAGTATTGACAGACTGATTCTAAAGTTTATGTGGAGAGGCAAGAGACTCAGAATAGTCTACAAAGTATTAAAGGAGAAGAACAAAGTTGGGGGAATGATACTACCCAACTTTAAGACTTACTAAAAGATACAGTAATCAAGATAATGTGGTACTGGAATAAATAAACAGGTCAATGGAACAGGATAGAGCTCAGAAACAGACCACATAAATATAGTAAACTAATCTTTAACAAAGGAGTAAAGGCAATTCAATGGAGAAAAGATAATCTTTACAAGATGCTAGACAACTGAACATCCACAGGCAGAAAAAAAGTGTCTAGACACACTTGACAATTAACTCAAAACTGATCACAAACCTAAATGTTAAAATACAAAACTATAACACTCCAAGAAGGTACCACAACAGAAAATCCTCACGACCCTGGGTTTGGCAAGGACTTTTCATTTTATTTTATTTTTTTAAAGATTTTATTTATTTCTTTTTAGACAGAGGGGAAGGGTGGGAGAAAGGGAGAGAAACATCAATATGTGGTTGCCTCTTGTGTGCCCTGCACTAAGGACCCAGCATGCAACCCAGGCATGTGCCCCGACTGGGAATCAAACGGGCGACCCTTTGTTTTGCAGGCTAGCGCTCAATCCACAAAATCACACCAGCCAGGGCAGGCAAGGACTTTTTACATAGAACAACAAAGGCATAATAGATGAAAGAGAGAATTAATAAACTTACACTTCATTAAAATTAAAAACTTTTGTTCTGCAAAAGACACTGTTGAGAGAATGAGAATACAAACCACAGACTGGGAAAAATTATTTGCAAAACATGTAAACACATAAAGGACTGTTAAACAAAATGTATAAGAACTCTTAAAACTCGACAATAAGAAAACAAACAACTCAACTTAAAAATGGGCAAAAGATATGAACAGTCACCAAAAAAAGCATACAGATGGCAAATAAGCATATGAAAAGATGCTCCACGTAATGTGCCATTAGGGAACTGAAAACTGAAATAGTGTGATACAGCCACACATCTATTATGATGGCTAAAATTCTGAAGATGGGGAACAATAGAAACTCATTCATTTCTGACGGGAATGCAAAATGGAAGAGCCACTTAGTTAGACAGTTTGACAGTTTCTTACAAAAATAAACACACTCTTACCATACGATTCAGCAATCATACTCCTTAGTATTCACTCAAACGAACTGCAATACTATGTCCATACAAAAACCTGCACACAGATGTTTATATCAATTTAATTTGTAATTGCCAAAACCTGGCAGCAACCATGTTTTTCAATAGGTGAAGAGCACACAAACTGTGGTACATCCTTACAATGCAGTATTATTCAGCACCAAAAGGAAATGAGTTATCAAACTATAAAAAGACATGAAGGAACATGCATTCATGCCTAGACATAACGTTAAAAGATACTACATTCAACTTCCTCTTAATTTGAATAACCTGTTCAACTTGAAAATACCTGTTTCATACGCAGACACTTGTTTATGCATAGTTGTAAAACCAAGAGCCAACACACTCACGGATCATAAATGTTTTCCACACAAGAACTCACTCTTCTGTCCTAGGATAATGCCTGTTGTACTTACTGCAGGTATCTTTTTTAGTCAACCTAGTTCCTGAATCTGCCCTAAAATATTCACCATTCATTTCAATACAATGCTCCTACATCTTTCTTAATATAAGACATCGTTCTGACTAGTCTACTTTCTGGTTCCCCCATCCACATTTCCTTTTCCCTTTATCTTTACATCCCATCCAAGTTATAGCAGATCAAAACGTAAGACTATCATTTGAGACAATTCCCCAAAAAATAAAACTATTCTTCATCTAACTATAAAATTCCTACCACAAAACAAATTCTATTACAAACAATTTACTTAACTGTATCTTAAAAATACCATTTATTTTTTAATAATAGTACTTCCAGTATAGAAAAACAACTAGTTTCTGCTTACCGCCCGTCATGGTTGTGTTTTCTAACAGTTCTGTCTGAAGTTGTAGTTCAGCTTCTCCAAGTATCTTTAGAACAGAATCTGTCGGGCTTTTCCCCCAGACTCTTCGCGGCGATCCTCCAGGATCTAATTTAATAACCTCTCCCACTGTATGTTCTATAAAAAAAGATACAGAAAATAATTTTAATGAAATAATGTAATACTGCACTATAAGGCAGATTTGAGGTCTTCCATTCAACTGAGTGTCTTGCAAGGCACAGAGGCCACATGCCGGTGGTGCCTAAAGAAAGACTTGCAGGGGATGAATGATGATTGACAGAAAGAAGAGAAGCAACTGACACTACTAATGAAAACAATCTATCTACAATTGCTTTTTAAATACCAAGGAATTAAACTCCAGTTTGGGGGACTATAAAAATAGAAAAAAACATGTATGTTTCTATAAAATTTTACTTGAGAAAATGAAAAAAAAGAAACTTAAGATAATTGAGCAATTATTTGAATTACAGAACAGATAAGATATAAATTAATACTTTTTCCATGAATGTAATTAAAGAGAAATAGAAAACAAATCCTAAGATAAATGCATTTATGGATTAAAAGTACAGAAAAATATATGTAAGAAATTTTGTCTTATCTGTCTTACGGAGGCAATTGACACTTTCTTTTTGACAATCATAATTTTGAGTATACTTTAAAAATAAAATTTAGGAAAGCAAAAAAATGGAAAATTATCTATTGAAGTTTGAGTCTTTAGAATGTTAATACATTTAGCAGCAATAGATATGATGTATTTTCAAATATTATAGGGTATAAGTCATATAAATTTTCAACAGTACTCAAATACTCATTGATACAAATTTTTGTGTACCAGTTCCATGAAAGTAAGTATCTGCAAATTAGCAGGGAATAATCAGTTTGTACAGCCAAAATGATTAGCAGCAGGGAGCCAACTTTTTAAAAAAGAGTTAAAAAGAGTAGAGAACCCAAAAACAGACCTATGATTTACAGCCACTTGGTGTCTGAAAAAGATGTCAAAGCAGTCTCTTAGGGGGGTGGTGTTTTTAACAAATGAAACTGGAAAGCTGAATGTCCATACGAAAATATATATACTTCATTCCTTTTGATGCAGGGAGGGAAAACCAGGTGGAACTCGTGGCCTCTCTGAGCAGAGTTGACAGAATTGGATGTCTAGGGTGACGAAAGTAAAACAGAGAACTCGGGAGAACTGTAGAGTCCTTTTGAGTCTTAAGGTGAGTACTGATTAGCACATGTGTGAAAAAATTACTGTAGACTAGAAAAAAAGAACACCCAAAAGGAGCAAAACTTGGAGTTTATACAGGACCAGAAATAGTTCATCTTCCCGTTAGCCAGAAAAGGAAGTCTTATAATTCACAAGGCATCAAGTATATTACTCAGAAAGGTTTTCGACTCAGTAAAAGGGGAAAAATTAGCCACAGACTAAACAATGTTCTGGTTCCACCTAACAATAATTAAAAGCAAGAGATAAAGGGTCAAGCTATTTACAAGTAAGTGAACTGCGTCTCAGAATAAAAAAAATGGTTATAGAAACACAAAAATATATAGCACGTATCAAAGTAAAATGGACTGTTTGGCCTCCAAACAAAAATTACCAAGCCTGTATAGAAACCCTATACAGCTGAAGAACCCTATTCAGTATAGAACCCTATTCGCCGTATATAGGAGAATTCAACTTATAATCAAGAGAAAATAAATCAACCAATCAAGCCCTGGCTGGGTAGCTCAGTTGTTTAGAGCATCATTCTAATACGCTAAGGATGTGGGGTTGCTCTCCAGCTAGGGCACAGACAAGACGCAGCCAATGAATGCATAAATAAGTGGAACAACAAACTGATGTTCTTTCTTTCTCCCTCCCCTGATTCAGCTCTCTCCCTCAAATCAATAAATTAAAAAAAAATTAAAAACATGAACCAATCAAAACCAACCAGAAAATGACAGAGATGGTGTAATTAGTAGATAGGAATTTTTACAATTGTCACTATGACTAAATTATATATGTTTAACAAATTAGAGACAAGACTAATGATTACAATTAGAAAAAGAGAAAATATTAACAAGATCCACACTCAACTTCTAGAAAGGAAGGCTGGAAAAAATAATGGCAATTTTCCAAATCTAATGAAAATTATATACTCACAAATCCAAGAAGCTCAACAAAGCTCAAGCAAAAGAAAGACGAAGAAAATGACACAAAGGTATGTCATAATCAAACCTACTAAAACTAAGGCTTAGGGGAAAAAACCTAAAAAGCACTGAGAAAAAATGAGACACACTCATACAGAATAAAAAATAAGAATAAAAGAAGACTCTCATCGATTTGTTGTTCTACTTATTTACGCATTCAACAGTTAATTCTTGTCTGTGCACTGACTGGGGATTGAACCCACAATCTTGGCGTATCAGGATGACACTCCATTCAAATGAGCGGCCAATCTTTGCTATTTCTTTTTTATCCTCACATGAGGACACTTTCTTTTTCATTGTTTTTTGAAAGAGAGAGATAGAGACAGAGATAGATAGATAGAAATAGAGAGAGAGAGAGAGAAACATCAATTGGTTGCCTTTTTACATGCACCCCGACCTGGGATTGAATTTGCAAACTGGGTAAGCGCCCTGATAGGGAATGGAACCCATGACCTTCCGTTCTACTGGACGATGCTCCAACCAAATGAGCCACATGGGCCAGGACAATCTTTGCTGTTCTTAGGTTGAATACTTTTTCCCATTTTCCACATATATGTGAAATTCTTCCAGCTTCTTTCAATCCTTCTAAAGTGTTCTTTCCTTCAAAATGTCTAGTCTATAAGTTTACATGTGTGCTAGACCAAAACAGGATACAAACACTTTTATACTTACTGTCAGTTGCGGAGAAGGACGTATCCAATGTAAACTTATCCAGAGGAATCACGAGTTGACCTCCTGCCTCCCACTTCTTGCGATCAGATGAAACCGACTTTTCTTTTTCATGCTTTTTGTCATCTTCATGAACAATTGCCTCACCCATATCAGAGTGGCACTTCTCTTTTTCATCTTCTTGAGCTTTAAGATTTTGATTTAATCTACGCAGTATTTCTCGCTTACTCTAAAACAGTTAAAATGTTGTATTTTATGATGTATATGATTACGTAAAATGGCAGAGAAAAAAATGAAAATTGTACCTACTGAAATAGCACTGCTCATCTTTGGCGTTTCTTCTGAGGGTTCCTGGGTATCAGTTAAACTTCTGTCCTTTAAATACAGATAGTTTCAGAGTAAGAAATAATGTTATTTTAAAAGTCTACCTTAAAATTTTAGATATTTTTGTTACTTTTGTTTTTCACTGAATTGCTCCTTGTGAAATTATTTTATTCCTGTAAATGTTAACGCAACTTCCTTATCAGCAGTGAGAAACAGTTAAATATGACCAACTAATAGACTATTGTAAAAGGACCAATTCTCAATTATTTGTCGTATTTTTAGATTACTGATCTCATACTTTACTATATGATGAATAAAGTAATTCAAGATAGGCTGTATTATTTTGATGCTTTCTTTGTTTCATGTATATACATGCATTCTTTTTAAGCAAAATTACTAAACATAACTGAGAACTGGTTCTTCTCCCTAAGCAAAGAGAGTAAGAATAGTGAGTTCTGAGTCCCATGTACTAATGATAATATAAATTTTGTCTTCTGATTAGTAAAATCATAGCAATCTCAGACACCTAGAATTTTTAAATATATAAAAAGAAGAAATTAGTAGTTATGAAAGCAAAGGTATCTGGAAGACTCAGTATAAGGAACAGCAATTTTCAAAGTTTTAAGTAAGCAATATTTACCAAGAAAATACATAAACAAAAACCATTTGGTTACATGGATTACCTCAATTTGTAGTATTTGAGAAAATACAAAAATGTATAGTGATCATTTTTAAAGCAATACAGGAATGAGACAAAGAGCATTTTACCCAGTAAAGTAGTCAGGAATTAGCAGTCGCTACAACCAGAGAGATGAACAGCTACTTGAGATGGGAGACTGGGTACCAGGAGGGGGACCACACAGTGGTATCTAAAGCTGAAGTGAACAATGTAGCACATGCAAAGTCGTTATCAGAAAGATAAGAAACTAAACCTACTTGAAGAACATGCTTTCTTCTATCAAGTTCTTGAGAGTGACCAAGAAACTTGTATTTGTATTTTCCTACTCAGTTTTGTTTTCAAGGTAAACACTAGGGTGTAAAAATTGGTGTACCAATAATACCAGTGTTTTCTACAAAAAATTAATGAAACTTAGCAATTACAAGGCACAGACATTAATTATCAGGAAAAGAGAAAATCAGGTTATTATGTTCTATTATATGATTCAGGAGACCTTTTTCCCTCCTGTCTGATGAATTCTAGACTGAAATTCCACATCATGAGCCCATTTCCCTTATCCTAAGAACAGACTTCTCACATTTTAGAGGAATACCTGACACATACTTCAGAGTTTAAACTCTGTACTTGCCTATATATCTGTGTTTTATGTATGGCATTACAAAGATTCAGAAATAGAAGGTAAAAGAAATAATTGATGCATTAAATATAAATTATAGAGAGTCTGCTAACACTTGCTATGCCCCAAAATTTAAAATAAATGTAAATATGTCTTAAACTTTACATCCTAGAATTACTTTAAGTACCAACTAGACATTATGTCTTAAAAGTGAATCTTCGTTAACTGGGAAAGCTGGGGTATAAAAATGTATTTGCTTTATTTTTGGTCTATTTGTGTATATATTTTATTTGTTCAATATTTGAAAGTAAAAGAGAGAGAGAGAATTATTTTAATATGGTTTTATCTACCAGGTGGTCCTAGATATAAAACTTATGAGCAGCAAAGCTCTAATATTCAGAGTACATGCACAAAAATCTTAAGTAGTAATTTTTTTCCTAAAAAAAAAAAAACAAGGGAACATTAGAAATAATACAGTTTCATTACATTTAATCCTTTAATAATTGTTTGGCTTTAGGGAGTTCTAAATTTTAGGAATCTTACCATGCCCACTTCTTTCAAAGCTGAAGTCACAGAAATAACAGGTCTCGTCTGATACTTCGATGGAGAGCCGCCTGCTTCATGCTGCCCCGAAGGAGGAGACACATCGGAGTCCTTTGCTCCTCTGGACACCAACTATAATAAAGAATTTAAATATGCATTGGGAAATTTATATTTGCACGAAGAGATAAAAGGTATACATAAAATCACTGTCTGTTTATATACTATCCACAGCAGTTTTTTTTATCCTCCATTTTCACAATGCAAGGCAATGTGCTAGGTCCTGAAAGATCAGTGAATAAAGAAAACTATCTCAGGCCTCAGCTATAAACATAATTATGTGTTATGTAGAACTAAATCATTCCTTTCTACGGCATTACAATGTTTCATAGAATGATCTTAAAAAACGAATGGGCTTCTAAAAGACTAAATATTAGTCCTCTCGCTTTTATTTTCATCCATTATATTTTGTGGAAAAAAATATTATACTTATTAATCTTACACTTAAAAAATGCTTCTGTACCCTGGCTGGTGTGGCTCAGTGGACTAAGTGCTGGCCTGGGAAACGGAGTTGTCAGTTCGATTCCTAGTCAGGGCAGATGCCTGGGTTGCAGGCCAGGTGCCCAGTAGGGGGTGCTTGAGAGGCAATCACACGTTGATGTTTCACTCCCTTTTTCTCCCTCCCTTGCCCTCTCTAAAAATAAATAAATACAATCTTTTAAAAAAGTGCTTCTGCAATTTGTACAATTTTGTTATAATCTCCTTAAAGTTTAAATATCAATCACCCAACATAAGAACTCTCATTACAAAAATGTCAACATAGAATGGAAGAACTAACAGGTACAACGAATATTTATGTCATTAAAATATCATTTTTTGGCTCTGGCTGGGCAGCTTAGTTGGCTGGAGCATTGTCCCGTACACCAAAAGGCCGTGGGTTGTTTTCTGGCACATACCTAGGTTGCAGGTTTGATGCCCAGCTGGGGCATGTATGGGAGGCAACCGATTGATGTTTCTTTCTCATATGTTCCTGTCTCTGCCTTCCTCTCTCAAATCAATAAACATATCCTCGGATGAGGATTTTTAAAAAATTGCAACAAAGATAATACATTGACCTGAAAGTTTCATGGCTTAGGTTAAAAAAACAAATTGCTTTAGGAGCCTTTTATTCTAGTCATTTTATCACCAGGTTAAAAAACTCAACACTCTTCCATAAAATGTTTTTTTAATTATCAGTGTAAAACTGAGTTTATGTCATTAATACTGTTTGCTAAAAAATTAACCAGCAGTGCCACCAAATGACAAAACTCAAAATTTCACCAAATACTGAGGCTAGGTTTAGACACATGAAAGTATTTATTAGTTTACCCTACTCTTGACACATAGATAAATACAAATACTATTTCATCTATACTGTCTATACTGAATTTCTGTCTATACTGAATTATTAATAAGGATTTAATGTATGTTAGAAAAACATTAAGTGACTTGATTTCATATTTTGAATAAGAGCAATTCCACATGTAATTTTATATAGCTAATGATACTGCATGGACAAATTTTATCAAATTCATAGAACTCTTGTCTCCAAAAAACCAAAAATATAAAAATATTTGTATTTAAGAAATTTTTCTGAACTAATATTGCTACAGTGCATTTATACCAATCAATGTCTAAGGAAAAGAACATCCCAACGTAGCCAGAATGGGGCAGTGTTTCCACCCTGGGGGAAGCCTATAGACCTGCATGGGAGGTCCAAAGAACAGGAGAAAGCAGCAGAAATGAAATAACAAAAAGAGGTAAATGAAATTAAATATGAACTCATCATATTAAAATATAGTCTTTAACCTACCTAAGACAAAATTTCTCTAATTCTATTTTTCATTGAATTTTGATTACTAAATACATTTAGCCTTTTTAAAAATTGAATATCTTTCTTATATGTTTCACTTATAATATGAGCATCCGTTAGCTGAGAAAGGCAACTCTATATTATTTGAGGGGAAAAAACCTATCACCGTGCATGAAAATTTTTCCATATTAAACTTCTATTTAGTACTACAGTTTTTACCATTCAATATGTCAGAGAGATGAACTTACAAAATTGGATATACATGCCAAAGATTTAATAATTAAGGCAGTAATTCTTACCATTTGTTAACCAAAGACACTTTTGAGAATCCAATGAAAGACACGTGGTCTTAATGAAGAAAAATGCAACGACATACATACAAAGTTTTAGCTAACATTTCAGAAAGTTCAATAATGCTCAACTCCAACTCTACCTTACCATAACAGAGAAATGAATGAAGCATATCCATTAAAGAAAGGAGGAAAATATTATCCCTATTCTTAGTTAACATTGTCCTAGAAGTTCTGGCTAATGCAGTAAGAATAAAATGGTAATACAAGGTATAATTTAATAAAAAATAGAAGTAATTAAGGTGTAGTGTGTAAGAATAAAGACTTTGACACAGGGTAGAACCAGGTTCAAATCCCTGTTCAGCACTTACTGGAAATGTGACCTCACCTAATTGTTTTATCCTCTTTATATCTGCCTTGTAAAGTTGTAAAGATTAAACAAAGCAATACATGTGCCATGGTTATAATGTGCCTGGCATACAGTAAACAATAAATAAATTGTAGGAATTAGTGTTATGATGTATGCCATGACTACTTGCCAATTATACAGTCTCATGTTACAAGCCCATGAAGTTAACTGAGAATTGGTAGAATAGGTAAATTCACTGCACAAGAGATAAGCAAAAAATGCCCAAACAAAAAACAAAAACCCAGTAATTTCTCTGTATATCAGCAATATTCTGTCAGAAAAAGAAATCTATAAATACAGAAATGGAACTTTAAATTGTCAATAAATAATCTTTTAAGAAATATTTCAATATGAGTTAAAATGATCAAAATTGTGGTGTAAGAGATATAAAAGAAACAATTAGTAACTTCAGACATTTAACATGTTCCTGTATAAAGACTATTATAAATATAACAGTTCTCCGTAAGCTAATTTGTATGTTTAAGATAACACCGATCAACATTCCCACAGGGTTTTTTAAAAAAATTACCCTAAATTATATCTGATAAACAAAAAGAGAGCAGGCCCTGGCCAGGTAGCTCAGTTGGTTAGAACATCGTCCTGATATGTCAAGGTTGCAGGTTTGATCCACAGTCAGGACACATATAAGAGTCAACCAATGAGTGCAGAAATAAGTAGGACAACAAATTAATGTTTCTCTCTCTCTCTCCCATCCTCCCTGCCTAAAATCAATAAATTAAAAAAAGAGGGAGAAGGAAATGAGGGATGAACTGTATTAGAAATGAAAACATATTCTAAACCCATAATTACTAATATAATGTGGTATTGGTAAAACAAAGAATGGAGCAGAAAAAAGCATGATGCATATATACTAGAGACTCATTCTCTGGTATATACAAGAATTTATTTTAAAGGTAACACTATAAATCAGTGGTGGAAGGAAGGTGTAGCCATTATATGATGCTGAGACTTTGATTAGCTACTTGGCAATAAAAAATAAATAAATTAGGTTCTCACCTTAAATCAAACCCCCAAATAATTTCCATATAGATCATACTTAGATATGAAAGAGAGAGACAAAACAATAGAGAAAAGAGCAGGAGAAGGGAAGAGAAAGCGAGAACTAATAAGAATTCAAAAAGACAAAAAATAGAGTTACAAAATTATAATGCTGACATACTACCCAGTAAGAGATACAAGAGCATTAACACAACCAGGATTAAGCATCTTACATGCTCTTCCCACACTTTCTTTTCTCTTTCATATGCTTCCTTTCTCTTCCGCTCCAACTGTTCTTTTAGAACAGCAGCACGTGCGCTTGCTTGGGCCTGAAAGTTAAAACAACAAAGTAAGTTACTAGAAAGAAGGGCATAAGGTTTTTTTTTTAGTTTTCAGGTCTATAAAGATACTTATTTATTGCCAAAAAAAGTGGTGTGTGTGCATGTGTATGTGGTGTGCCAGAGTACAAACGTGAGCTCACTCCACACTCCCAACCCTACACCAGGGCTCAACAAATAGGAGCTGCTCAATGATGCTTGCTGAATGAAAATAAATTCAGGTACATTCTAACAGAAATACAAATGTAAACATTTTGAACTATAATTATTATACATGAACTTCATTTTTTTTCATAGACATCACTATTTATATCTTTCATTAAGGTTACCATTTTTTCTTTTTAAGTTATTTGTGTGATAATTTCATATATTTATGCCACAGTTTAATCAAATTTCTCTCCATAAATATGATATAAAGTATGAAATAGTGCTATTTTTCAGAAACTGAAAAGTGAGGGATAAAGGGGAAAGAAAAATTTAGGCAAGAGAATAGGTGACTGAACTACAAAAGACTTAAGAACAGAATTCTCTACCTTAGATTTCAATTTTCTCTAAGAAAACTATTTTTAGTCTATACCTTAAAAACTTCAACTTTTTTACGCCTCGTGTCAGCTTCCCCACTTCCTTGTCCTTCAGAATTATCAATTTCTCTCTGTAAAGTAAGTAGATAAGCAAACCACTTAGGATAGAAGCTCAAATTCAGTGCAGAGCTCTGTGGAAGAGAATACGAATAAACCTGAAACCTGTATAATTTTTTTAACCAGTGTCACCCCAATAAATTCAATAAAAAGGAAAAAACAAAACCAAACAAAAATATGTAAAATGATAAGTTGTTCAGTGTTACTAATTTTTTCTCACAGCTACAAGTGAACTCTTCGTAACTATCAACCCTTAAGGAAAATGAGGAAAAAGACAAAAAGAGAATGATAGAACATGTACCACTTGCTCTGGCCAGGTGGCTCAGTTGGTTGGAGCACCGTCCTGTGCACCGAAGGGCTGTGGATTCAGTTCCTGGTCAGGGCACATACCTAGACTGCGGGTTTGACCCGTTTGAGGCATGCATGGGAGGCAAACGATCGCTGTATCTCTCTTATATCGATGTTTCACTCTCTCTCTCACTCCCTTTCTCTCTCTCCAAAATCAATAAACTTATCCTCAGTTGAGGATTAAAAAAAGAAAGAAAAGAAAAGAAAATTTATCATTTTACATGCCCATGTGTACTACTTATATTTTCCTCTTAGAATTCCTCTGGAACAAATAAATGGTCTTATCAGTTTTAAATAAGATTTACTTTACTTTCATGTATAGTTTTCTGGTCTTTCACTGTCTTAATCAGATTTTATTTTGTGTTTGTGGCACAACACTTTTAATCTTAATCTATTATAACATCATTCAATTACTTTTTTAAAAACTGATTTTCATTCAACCTGCCTTTTCACCGCGAAGTTTGGCTCTAATTTGTTGGCGCTCATTGAAATTCTGCAATCTTATTTGTCTCAGCCTTGCAAGATAAACCTACAAGGAGGAAAAAAACACAACATTTTAATTTAAAAGAAAAACTACCATTTTTACTGTTAAACTATTTTTAAATTAAAGAAAAGGGTTAATTGAATACAAGAAATAAAAGTTTTGAAATCTGGTTAATGGAAATATAATATTAGCTTTCGCGTTTTTAATTTAGAGCAACTTATTTCTGAAAAGAAATACACTGTAATTACAAATTTTTAATTTTATCAAAAGAAAATAAATTGAACTCAATACTGAATAACAGTTATGGGGCAAAATTATGACACAGTATATCAGTCAAAAAAATATTAACAGGTCCCTATAGACCTACAAAAATCCTCAAGTTGTTGTTAAGCATTTAAACCATGCAGGAAAGGAAGGCAAAAAACTCAAAAGTGGCCACGTGACAGAGGCAGCGAACATGCGGGAAGCATACCTCCTCCTCTTTGTTTCTGGGCTTCCCTCCTCTTGAAGAGCTGGGCCTGCCTCCATACATAGCTGCCAGGCTTTGCAGGATTCCCTGTTCATCATTTAATGTACTAAGTTTAAAGAATGACTAAGGCTACATCAGCATCTTACCTAGGAATATCCAGGTGCCACTTTATTTCTTTTGGATAATTCTGATCATTTATTTCTAGCTGATAAACTGATAACAAACCCTGGCATTTTCCTGTATCAATTTAACCAACATATTCAGTGACAACAGAAGGAAGCAATTAAACCTCACATATAATTAGTTGAAACAGAGACCAGCTATGTTTTTTTTTTTTAGCCTCTTGGGAGGTTAGCTAATCCCCAAATCAAAGGGCCAATCGTTTCTACGTGTTTGTTTATATACTGAACACACAATCACAATATAAAATATTTCAGCTTAAACTCTTTGCACTTGGGCATGTCCTATTACTGTACCACAAATGATCATATTCAATCACAAACTGATTCATTTCTAAACAGTTTATCATAAACACGAAAATTATCTTATTAGAATTATCCTTCAATAAAAGTGTGAGATTGTTGAATTATCTATTTTTTCTTCCTTTGGCACACAACTAGTTTCATGTTTCCCCTAATTAGAAAAATCTTCAGTCCTGCTTCCCCATCTAATGTCTTTTTAACAGCTTATTGAAGGTGTACTTTTTATACTCATTGCCTCCATTTTCCTGCTTGCCATTTATTTTTTTAACCCACTACAATCTATTTTCTGATCGCACTATGACTCTAAGAATTTTCTCTTTTTTAAAAGATTTTATTTATTTATTTTTAGAGAAAAGGGAAGGGAAGGAGAAAGGGAGAGAAACATCAATGTACAATTGCCTCTTGTGCATCCCCTACTGGGGACCTGGCCCACAACCCAGGCATGTGCTCTGACTGGGAATCGAGCTGGTGACCCTTTAGTTCACAGGTTGGCACTCAGTCCACTGAGCCACACCAGCCAGGGTGAAAATTTTCTAAGGTTATGTATGACCTCTAGTTCATAATTCAAATCGACCCTCTTGTGCAAATTTTGCAATTAATATTTCCACTGGAATTTAGTTTGGATTAAATCTACTTAATTTACATAAGTATTTTTTCTCTCATAAAAATCATGTATGTCCACTACAGAAAAAGTATAGAGAATATATATATTATTCATAATTCTACCATCCTGAAAGGCCAAGTTTAAGAATATTACCTTCTGAATTTCCTTCTATGTATATGTATGAATATACACATTTATTTTTACAAAATTAGAATTTTACTGTATTCTGATTTTTTCACACAATATTAATTAACATTAATATTCTGAGTTTCTTTCCACATTCAATATCCCTAAAAACATTATCTGTGCTCTGACTCGGATGGCTTAGTTGGTTGGGCCTCTTCCCACAAAGTGAAGGGTCAGCAATTCAATTCTGGGTCAGGGCACATGCCAGGTTGCAAATTTGGTCCCTGGTTGGGACGTGTGCAAGAGGCAACTGATTAATGCTTCTCTCTTACATCAATGTTTCCCCCCCTCTCTTTCTCCCCTCGTTCCCCTCTCTCTAAATCAATAAAATCTTTTTTAAAAATATTCTTGACTATATAATATTCCACTAAATAGTGAATTATAATTTACACATTAAAAAATACTCTCTTTGAGTATTTAAAACTACTCTCTCCTGAGATCTTCCAATCTTCACTATTTTTTACAGGATTTTTTCTTTCTTGGCTCATTGATGTCAGTATTTTCTAGAGATTCATTCTCTGGCCCACCTTTTCTTCTCATTCCCAGGCTTTAACACACATTGCAATTCCCAAATCTGAACCAACCTCATAGGCCTTATCTCTTGAACTTCTGTGTATATGCAACTGACATCTGGACAACTCCTTTCTTACGTAGCAAAGCTTCCTTAAATGATGTATAGATGTGACTTCATCATTCTTTTTACTGCATGAGCTTATTCCTACCTCAGTTATTGATCACAACCAGTCACCCTAGTCAGAAAGCTGGGAGTAACCTTTCTCTCTCTCTCTTATGTCAAATACAAATGACTACCAAATTACTAATTCTACCTCCTACTGGCTCCGTAATTTATCCCTCGTTTCTGCCTTAGCTCTGGCTCTCTTCTTTTGATGCCCAGATTTCCAGAAGATCTTCCTAACTTACCATCCTACCTCTGGTCTCACATTCCCCTAGTCTATTCCCTACAAGGAGGCAGGGTAACTTCCCAATATTCTCTTTCACATGGAGTCCCACATGAATCCTGCAATGGTTCCATTACATTCAGGATATATTCCACATGCAGTTGAATGGCAGATAAAGCATCTCCTGTCCCATCTGTGCCACTTCTCAATCTATAACATCTACATTCTAGCCATGGCAACTGCTTGCAGTTTGTGGACTAGGCCATGATCTCATCTTCTTAAAATGGCTAACTTGCCTTCCAAAAGGCAAACCAAACTTCTCACTCTGGAAAGCCTTGCCCACGCCTCCTTTAGTGAATTAGGTGTGACCTACCATACCACTTTTTATACGTGCCCCCTGCAGTAGCACTCAGCAGTGTGGCAGAGGGGCAGGATGTTATGATGGTGGGAACATGGACTATGACAGGCTGTGAAATCTGTCAATTCATGAATTGGTCAATGCACCTAAGTACTGCTGACCTTCGGCAAAATTACTTACACTTGCAGTAAGACTGGCATAACAGTATCGCCTATTTCATGGGTGTCCCAGAACAAACAGTGTTATCCTAGGAGCATGTTCTGCCTTTCTCCTCTTCCAGCCTGAAAAACAGGCTCCTGCCCACTCAGTTTCTTCCCCTCTTTAAGATCTTGGCAGTTACTTGAGCTTTCGGGATGTAGGTCAGAGATGGGGGAGGTGAGGGAAAACATGGAAGAGGCAGCACTGGGCAAAGACATGAGGAGAACTCTGAAAAGATGTATGGAAATATCTACAGAGTTACAGGACACTGGGTGGCAACTGAGTATTGCTATTGATTATATCTTCCCTTCATGGTATTTGAAAGATACAAGTAAAAATAATCTGAGTTACTCTGAAGTAACCTTTTCAACATTTTAGTTTGAAATATTAAAGGTGAAAAGTACAAGGGTGTTGTGTGCATCTGTTATCTAGTCTCTCCCAATTTTATCATCTTGCATAACTACAGTACACTATCAAAATGAGGAAACTAGCAATGGTAGAAACCACAAAGATTGACTTCACCAGTTATACATGCACACGTGTGAGTCTGTATCAGTGCAATTTTATCACACGTACAGCTTTGTGTAACGACCACCATAACCAAGACACTTAACTGTACCATCACTACAACACTTCACAGCCCTATTTACCACTCCCATCCTGAATACCCATCAACTATTAATCTGTTCTTCATCTCTACATTTCGTAAATTTTACTTATATGGAAACCTACAGTATGTGTCCTTCTGAGACTGTTCTTACTCAGTATTATTTCTTTGCAGTCCATCCACAGTGTTGGATGCATTTAATCAATGGTTCATTACATTTTACTGCAAACTGTTATATCATGGTACAAATACAGCATAATTTGTTGATTCATTAATCCGCTTTAGCACATCTGGGTAGTTTACGTTTTGGGCTATTAAGAGTAAAGTTGCCAAGAACACTCAAATACAAGTTTCTAAATGAATATAAATTTTCCATTCTCTGGAACATATGCTCAAGAGTGGAATTACGTCCTCTTGGTGTGGTAAATCCATTTTTAGTTTTAAAAGGGACTGCCAAACTATTTTGCAGTGTGGCTACATCATTTTACATTTCTACCAGCAACATATGGGCGATCCAGTTTCTCCACATCCTTGCTCGCATTTGGTCTTAGCATTATTTGTTATTTTAGCTATTCTGACAGATGTGTAGTAATACATCATTGCAGTAATAATTTGCATTTTCTAAATGGCTAATGATACTGAAAATCTTTTCATGTGTTTATCTACCACCTGTAGACCCTCTTTAATAAAGTGTTTAAAAAAATTTTAAAAAGTAAAGTGTTTAGAACTCATATTCTGAGTTCCTTGTGTTTTTAATGGCGAATTTGAGTGGTTCTTTATGTATTCTAGGTATAAAATCCTTTGTTTCTCCCTACTTGTAATTTACTTTTTCTTCCTCTTAACAGGGTCTTTCACAGAGCAAAATTTTGTAATTCTCATAAAGTCCAGCCTATCAAGTTTTCCTTTTAGGCATTGTGATTCTGATGTCATGTCCAAGAACTCTTTATCTGGTCCTAGGTCCTGAAATTTTCTGATGTCTTTTTATAGAAGTTTTACAATTTTATGTTTTACACTATAGCACATCTGTTTTGAGTTAATTATTTTATAAGGTGTGATGTTTAGGTCAAGGTTCATATTTTTGCCTACGGAAGAATGTCCAATTTCATCAGCACTACTATTGAAAAGGCAATTCCTTCTTCCATTGAATTGCTTTTGCTTCTTTGTCAACAATCAACTGGCATACTTGTGTGGATCTATTTCTGAGTTATCCATACTGATCCGCTGCTGTATGTGTCTGTCCATCCACCAGCACTATCCTGCTTTGATTACTGTAGCTGTAAATAAGCCTCATCATCAGGAATAGTCATTATTCCCACATTATTCCCACTTCATTCCTCTTCATACTTGTCTTGGCTGCCTTAATGCATTTCTCTTTCCAAATAAATTTTAGAATAAGTTTGTCTATGTCTATTAAAATGTTTCTGAGATTTTACTAGGAACTGTATTAAACATATAGATCAATTTAAGAAGACTTGCCATTTTTATTATGTTGAGTCTTCCAATTTGGTAGATTCCCTAAGTATTTATATTTTCTTTGATTTCATCAGCATTTTGTCATTTTGCAACTGGCAATCACACAAATCCTGCATGTTTTGTTAGATTTTTTCATTTTCTTTGGAGCAACCATAAATGATATTGAGTTTTTTTTTTAATATCAGTTTCCAATTGTTCACTGTCAATGTATAAATATTTAGTTGACTTTTGTGTATTGATCTTGTATCCTATAACTACGATGAAGTCACTGGTTTCAGGAGTTTTGAGGCTGAGGACATTCCCCTCTATTTTCAGTATTCTGCCAGTTTTTACTATTCATGTTGAACTCTGTCAAAGATTGTCTGCTTGAATTAATATAATCATATGATTTTCTTCTTTAGCCTGATATATCACATTGATTTTCTAATATTGAAATAGTCTTGCATTTCCAGACTAAATCCCACTTGGTCATGGTTTGATACAACTTACTAAAATTTTGTTTAGAATTGTTGCATCTAAGTTTTTCTAAGTTTGTAAGTGTAAAGTTGTTTGTAATTATACTTTTAATCACTACACAATCTGTAGTGATATCCTTTGTTTCATTCCCAATATTGGTGATTTGAGTTATCTTTTTATTTTTACAAATATTGATAGAGATTTATCAATTTTGTTAATTTTTTTTAAGAAACAATTTTTTGTTATATTAAATTTCTCAATAGTTTTCCTGACTTCAATTTAAATGAATTCTATTCTCATGATTTCCTTCATTTGGCTTGCTTTGGGTCTATTTTTCTTTTCTTTTTTTAGCATCTTAAGGTAGGGATGTAAATATTGATTCGAGACTTTTCTTCTTCCCTAATGTAAACATTTAGTGCTATAAATTTCCCTCACAGCAGTGCTTTATCTGCATCTCACAAACTTACATAGTCTGTTTTCATTCTGTTCTATGCATTTTTAAGTTTCCCTTTAAATTTCCTCTGTGATCCTGTATTATTTAAAAGAGTATTTTTAAATTTTCAAATGTTTATAAATTCGTGTCATCTTTCTATTATTGATTTCTAGTTTAACTCCATTATGTCAAATAATATACTGTATAATTTTGATTCTTCTGAATATGTTTGGATTTCTTTCATGACCCAGCATAAGGTCTACTGTAAATAAAGTTCCATGGACAACTGGGAAAAAAAGAATATACTGCTATTGTGAGGTAGAATGTTCCACAACTGCTAATTAGATCTTGGTGGCTTGTGGTGGAGTTTATCTATTCTATATCCTTGCTGATTTTTGTCTAGCAGTTCTGTCGATTGCGGAAAGTTGAGTATTCAAGTCCCCAGTGATACTGTGGATTCGTTTATTACTCCTTTTAGCTCTATTTGTTTCCCCTTTATGTATTTTGAAATTTGGATGTTTGGTGATACCCATTTAGGATTGCAGTAACTTCTTATTGGACTGACTCTTCTATTTTTATGTGATATCTGTCTTTAGCTCTTTGCCCTTAGTAATTTTATTTGCTATGTTAACAACAAATTCTTTTTAGTTTACTTTGTTTGAGACTGTCTTCCCTTCCCCTTCATTGCTGAAGGACAGTTTCATCGGATATGGGATTCAAAACCATTCTTTTCTTTCAGTATTTGAAAAAGGCTATGCCACTTCCTCGTGGGCCCCATAGGTTCATATAAGAAATCTGTTGTCTTTCCAATTAGTGCTCCTTCACAGGTAATATTAAGATGTTTTCTATGTTTTTTACTTTCAGGTATTTAATAATATTTCTTGGTAAAAATTTAAGTGTATCCTACTTGGGGATTTGCTTAGATTCTTGAATCTGTAGATATATGTCTTTCACCAAATGTGGAATATTTTCAGCTGTTATCCTTCAAGTACTTTTTTTCAGTCCAACTCTCTCTCTTTATCTCTCTCTCGTGCTTTGGGCTCTGATGAAGCATGTATTAAATCTTTTGTGATTATCCAACTGATCTGTAAGACTCTCATAAGTTTTTATTAGTATTTTTTTTATTCTCTTCTGTTCACATTGAGTAAATTGAATTCATCTGTCCTGTTCAGTGATTCTATTTCCTGTCATGCCCACTACTATCAGTGAATTTAAATTTTGATTATATTTTCCAGTTATATAATTTCCACCTAGTTATTTTTTATAACTTCTACTTCACTGAAATTTTCCCATTCATTTAAGGGATTTTTAAATTGCTTGTTGAAGCAGCCTTTAAAATCTTTGCCAAATAATTCCAATATCTGCTCCTTCTGGTACGAGTAGCATCAGCTCAATGTCCTTCCTCATTCAAACTGTGGTTTTCCTGGTTCTTGGTGTGACAAGTTTTTTTCTTATATCCTAAATATTTTAGTTATTATGTTAAAAGACTCAATCCTATTTATATCTTCACTTTAGCAGGCAGTAACCTCATTTATGTTCTGGCCTACTGTTGTGGGCTTTCATTCCAATGAACTCCTGTAATGCTATTGTGGTTGCTTCATTGTTCTGGTGCTTATGGAAGTCTTTGCCATCTTGGGAAGATGGGAGTTGCTTTCCTGGGCCATTTGCTATTATGGAAAGATCTCTGGAGGGTGAGAGGTAGATACATGCCACTGGGCCTGGTCTCCTATGTCACTAGGTGGAGAGCACGGAAAAATTGCTTTGTGGTGACTGCTGTTGTGGGGTAGATGGAATCATCCACTAGTGCCCTAGTTGTTCAGTGGGATTGGGATGGTCAAGGGCTTTGTAGCCAATGATGGGTCAACTGCCCTGTGAGTCATCTGCCCATGCTCTGTTTGCAGAATGGGGTTGGGCCAGCCTAAGGCTTCACTGATGCCCACAACTTAAAATTATTCACAAGAATCCTACTGTAGCAGGTATTGGGATTCTTCTTTTCCAGTATTTTGGTAAGTGAGAGGCTTTTCTTGTTTTCTTTTTTTCTCTGTGTGTATGGTGGATCTGGTGGATCTATTGCAGGCCTGTCCAACCCCAGTCCAGAACATATGGGAGATGAAACTGCATTGTTATTCCTCAAATCCTGAAGACCCTAGCCAGTTCATCTTCTTTCCAGCATTCAGAATCCCATTATCATTGTGTGTTAAGTAATTTCCAAAGTACTTAATTGTATTTAGAGAGGAGGAGCAGGGAAAAGTGAGTCTATGCCATATAGTTCTCAAACTATACTTTAGTGGCTAGGATTTTTGCACTGCAATATATTCTATGATATGACCAGTACATGAAAGTTCAACAGAGTTACATGGCATTGTTGTAAAAACTAAAGAGAATGTTACGGGTTGAATTCTGTTCCCCCCAAAATTCTGTTACAATCCTTATTCCTGGTTCCTCAGAGTTAGACCTTATTTGGAGATAGGATCTTCATCAAGTTAAAATATGATCATTAGGGTAGGCCCTGATCCAATGATTAGTAGTATACTTATAAAAAGAGGATATTTGGAGACAGACTCACATATAGGAAGAACAGCATGTGAAATTAAGGCAAAGATTAGAGGTGATAATTCTACATATCAAGGAATGCTAAAGATTGCCAGACAACCACCAGAAGATAGGGAAAAGGCATGGGATAGATTCTTCCTCATGGCCCTCAGAAGAAACCAATCCTGTCAACATGTTCTCAGAGTTCTACCCTCCAGAACTGTGATAATAAATTTTTGTTTTAGCCATTCGGTCTGTGGTATTTTGTTACAGTAGCTCTAGTAGACTAATAATTAGACGTAAATAATGCATACAAATTGCTTAACATATGTCTGACATTATCTACTTCCAGCAGTTGGAGTGGAAAGACCTCCAAATTACAGGGCGTTGAGTACTCAAGAATATTGCTTCAGCAATGGGCCAAATTAGTTCTAGACAAATGGCTATTCTGAGCCTGCCTAGCAAAGCTTAGAAGCTACCCTTGAAAGACTTAAACTATTTCCAGGTGACTTAACTGCATACCAGGATGAACCAACACATTTAAATAAAAAAATAAAAAAATAAAGAGAGATCAAATACATAATGCCTGGCATCCAATCACAAATTACCAGATACATAAAAGAGCAGGAAAAGATGACCCATTGAGGAGAAAAATCAATCAACAGACACAGACTTAGACATTATGAAGATAACAGAATTAGTGGATAAGGCCATTAAAATAGCTATCATAATTATATTCCATATGTTCAAGAAAGTAGAGAAAAGCATATATTTTTTTAAAGATTTTATTTATTTATTTTTAGAGAGAGGGGAAGGGAGGAAGAAAGAGAGGGAGAGAAACAACAATGTGTGGCTTCCTCTCATGCATCCCCATCTGGGAACCTGACCCACAACCCAGGCATGTGCTCTGACTGGGAATCGAACCTGTTTTGCAGGCCAGCACTCAATCCAATGAGCCACACCAGCCAGGGCAAGAAAAGCATAAATATTCCAAAGAGAGACATGAAAAGTATAAAAATTAACTAAATAAACTAACTTTTAAGACATAAAAAAGTCAATATCTGAGATAAAAATATACAATATCTGGATGGGATTAACAGCAGATTACACAAAGTAAAAGAAAAATGAATGCACTACAGATATAGTGACAGAAGCTACCGAAATGAAACAGAAAAAAGAGTGAAAACAAATGAACAGATCAGTCAGCTGTTGAGAGAGCATCACATGGTCTAATATATGGGTACTGAGCATCCCAGGAGGAAAGAGAGAAGAATAGGAAAAAACACTTGAAGAAATAATGGATGAAAATTTTCCAAATTTGATCAAAATTATAAACCCACAGATCCAAGAAACTCAATGAACTCCAATAAAATAAATGTGAAGAGTACACTAAGCTACAGCATAATCAAATCACTTCTAGTGATGGAAAGAGAATGTTAAAAGCCATCAGAGAAAAAAAAACACACATACATACAGAGATAAAAGGTAAGAATGACAGCAGACTTGTTGTCAGGCATGCCAGGAGATAAGTGGGGTGATATTTTTAAAGTATTGAAAGAAAAAGTCTTTCAACCCATAATACTATAGCCAACAAAAATATTTTTCAAAAAAGGCAGCAAAATACTTTTTTTAGACAAACGCTGAGCAAATTCACCAGCACATCACCATTATAAATTATCACTTAATAATGAAGACAAAATTTCCCCCAAAATCTTGAAACATTTGTCTCCAAAAGGATTACCAGAAAAATTCTCCAGCATGAAGATAAATAAACTGAGGGAAAAATAGTAAGGTTGAAGGAACAATACTAAGAAAAGAAATCTGTAAATCTTGACAATTCTAATAATTGTTTTAAAATATTTTAAATTAAAATCTGTAGCTAAAATTCCAGATAGCTAATATGAGAGGTATGGGGCAAGGAAAAATGCTGGACATTCTCTTTTACTGTCTACAGGAAGCATACAAATACAGATTAATTCCCAATGTTAGAGAAACATAAGCTATTGTGTGTTAAAAATGTAAAGGGTAACTATTTAAAAAATTAGGTATCTTTCTATGATATATTTCTCCCCTCAAAATCCTGAACTGAACCGATTGATTGCATTTAGTCACAAAGATACCACTTATGAACTTATAGATTTAAGTCTAATCAAAATATGTTACCATAAATTGACCTATTTCCTACATCAGTGTGATGTTTCATGGGGTGCTAAGCTGAAAGGAACAATCATCAGTTGTTCTGTGGACAAAAGCTCCAAAGGCATCTGGGCACCTCGCAAGTCAAAACTATTGGTATACTTTTGTTTCTAATCTGCTTTTGAATAAATGTGTAATAACACATTTTTCCCCTCATTTTTCTTTAAATTTTCTGCTACTAAAAAGTATTTAATATCAAAAGCATATGGGGATATAAAATGAGCAATAATGTAAGAACTAATTTATTCAATATAAATATCTGGGTTGCTATACCCACTTCAACTCTTTTTATAGGAAAGAGAAAGCTATGAACTTACTTCCAATTAACCAAACCAACACTGGAATTATACTCCTGGTATAAAAGATATAGCAGAAGAGGAGTTAAATAAGATATATCACAACTTTACACTTTGCAAATGTTTAGAGTAAACGTTTGTAAAACATTACAGTTCTTTTCATTTATACCTACCTTATTCCAGACCTTCATTTTGAACACTAATACATTCAAAAACCTCTCAAGAAAAACAATCATACCATATGTCCTTCGGCACGAGCTTTATTCAGCCTTGCTTCCCGTTTTCGCTGTAGGAACTCTTCCACTTGTCTAGCTCTTTCCACAGCTAGCTGCCCTCTTTGCCTGAGTAATGTGAACAAATAGCAAAGTCAGAAATTCTGAACTTTAAATATTCCATAAAGTTAAAACTTCTTCTCCATGTTTTCTTTGTAGCAGAATAGGAAGAAAGGGGGATATGAAACAAAATCTTCCCTGTAATGAAGAAATACCTATGTGTACACAGGGCCGATGCTGCACCCAGACCAGATGCACCGTACGCATCTCGGAGTCCTACGGTGCTAACGGGACTGGGAGAGGACGGCATGTGTGCATGGCCGAGGCACAGACAAATTTCTCTTGCGTTATTCCTACTCTTCAAGCTATCCTGACTTGGGTGGGGTTTATTTCTGAATTTGGTGATGTGGAACTAGATTAAAATTCAGCTGCCTAGACATATTTGACAGCCATGATAAAAGGCTCTTAACCAGCTTTAGAGACTATCTAATCCTAGAAGATTCCAATGACGGAAAGTTCCCAAAAATCTCTTTGTAAGTACCACATAAGGTAAATGAACCTTATGCCATGCTCATTCATAGCTTTGTGGTAGAACAGATTTTAAGTTTTTAGAGCTTAATTTCATTTCTAAAATATTTTTAAGTTTCAGTTAACAAAATATGTAAAAGACGATTATTTGAGGCATAAAAATTAGAAGAGTTTAAGTCTAGTGGAAGACAGAAAGGGCATTATTGCATGTAATTTTCAGATCATAACTGAGATATAGTCCTAAAGAAAGGCTGTAGGAAGTCTGTGTGCTTTAGTAGTCAAATCTGAGTAGAAGCACAGGCAACAACTCACTCATCTTTCTTCTTCAACTCCCAAATTAACTATGCTATGAGTTCTATGATTACTGGGGGTTGGGTTGTATTTATTTTTGTGCCTCCTGTACTTAGCATGGTAACAGGCACAATATATATTAGAAGTTCAATAAATGTTTGTTATTGATATTTTTTATTTGTAGTCTGTACTTTTTAGTGATTCAGAGAAAGATACAGAAATATAATTGGAAAAGATTAAAACAAATAATTATGCTATTAATTTTTGCCTAACCTATTTATTTTACCTTTCCATAGCTTTGATATTCAAGGAATTCAGACACTGCTTTTTACTATGTTTTTTAAACTTCACACAAATAAACTTTTTGTTCATTTTTGAAAATGCTACTATACTGCTTTAATTTTACTTCAACACTGATTAAAGAAGGATCTTAGATATATTTTATACAGAGTTCTGAAATAAGCTTTACTTGGAAGCTCTTGACATTCTTCTGTAATTAAGTATAGTCTAAAGTAATTTTATGTCGCTATAAGTGGAAGAGACTAAATTAATGTAAGAGTAACCTTGTTAGGATTTGGAGTAGTATAGATTTCTATTTAAAAGAGGGTAGAGTTTGATTCAGGTAACAGATACTAATGTATGACACAGGCAAGGCTGGGTCCTGGCCAGATACAGCCCCATTTATATAAAGCTGGGCCTGAAAAGGGCAGACAAACTTCCAGAGGGAATGATGCTCAGACATGTCCACTGCCAAACCTGGGGAGAGAGAGGGCCAAACGTATATTTACTTTTTAAATTCTGTGTATAAGTGGATCCGTGCAGTTCGAACCCGCGTTGGTCAAGGACCACTGCATATGCAAGTTCATTCAGCACTTGGTATCATGTTTCATTTTTAAAGTGCCACAAATTTTAGAACCAACTAAATCAATAACTTTTTAGCCTATTCATTAGGAGTATCTCCATAAGCTGAGAAAGCTTCATAAAAGACTGTTTTAAGGAGCTGAACTCTCCAGTCGGATGGACTTAATTTAAATCCCAGTTCTAATACTGCTTAGCTGCCTGACCATGCCCAAGTTTTAAATCTCTGTAAGTCCTAATTTCTTCATCTTTATTGAAAAAATAATATCTAATTCAAAGGGTCACTGTGATGAATGGATACAACTTATTCTGTAATAAGTGTTCCGTAAATAATATCTATCATGGATAATAGCTCCAGTGCAACAGAAGAAAATGTATACTATACGTTTGAGTAGAGCTAAGCCCACCAAAGTTGATACAAATAAAAGGATAAATGAACTCATGACCAAAAATGCTTTAAAAATTGAAAAATTAAAATACTGAAACTATTATCTGATGCTCAAAAAAAGACTGAGTAGAAAGTGTGATATAGCAGAAGACATAATTGAGGCACACAGCTATTTAAGAATATTTGAAACTCAAGTATAAATACATGCAAATGTTTCAAGGTTATAATAGGAGACTGATGCAAATAGCCCAATGTAGTCCGTCATCTGTCATTTCAAGTGTGAAGAAGCAAGAAACATTCTGGAAGATGAACGGTGTAAAGAAGCAGAACACAGTTTTTCCTATTTTCTTTATACTATACATACTTATTTTAGGGGATATGATTAAAATAAAACAAAATAAAGCCAAACCAATTATATACTAGAAAGATAAATAACATGAGAATAAAAGCCACACATAAAATTTGCTTTGCCATCTCATAAAAAAATTTACATTTATGTGTGAGTCTCTATAGCCTTCCTTTCTCAAAAATGGAGAATCTACAATTAGCTTATCACTTCAGGCTACTGCATATAATTGGTAATGTTAATATATGTTCACCTCTGCTCAACTACCTTTTCATCATCTTTTCTAATGAGGGGGGAACATAAAGGTTTTATTATACTCAAAAGTATTCTCCTTAAAAAGACAAGAAAAAAGCAATGTACCTAAATTTTCACAAAATATTCTGAAAACTAAAATGTTTTATAAAAGAAATGGGAATGTCTAAGAAAACACATATGCATACTTAAGAAAAAAGGAACTATGTAAATTAAAACTATTGACTACTACCATATTAAATTAATTCAATGGAAGAAAAGGAAAAAATCTGATGAAGAGGATCATAGAGAGTCATAAATCAGAGATGAATGTAAAGAGAAAACAAGCCAAAACAACAAAGAGAAAAGTGGAGTTCTAAGTGATGAGGAAAAGAAAAAAAGGCATGCTTTGTAGTTTTGCATAAAGTGTGATTCCATTTATATATATTCTGATTTATTTAAAACAAGTGGATGAAGTTATTACAACCATATGTTAGCTCAAAGTTATCACATGTTCCTTTAAATAGTATGTTCAGCCTATAAAAATTAGGCTGAATTGAAGAGCTACATGTTTGCCATATATAATAAAAAACCAAATTTGTACCTTAGAAAATTACTGTATCCAGAAGGCAAAAAATAGTCAATGAAATCAATGAAGAAAATATTCACAAAGTATAGATACTAAGCTAGACATGACATAAGATAAAATTACACACAAGGATGAATTTATGAACCATCAGGGTCCAACCGGTTTGCACTGGTTTATTTAGACACGGCCTTCAATCTCTTCAAATTTTCTAATAGTGGCAACAACAGAACAGGGACGACCTGCAGCCCCGTCAGGAAATCCTGGATGTTCTCCAGGTGAAATTCCTCTGGAGGTAAATATGCACAATGAGTTTTATTACTTTCTCTGAAGCAAAGCATAGCCATACCTTTCTGGAAGCCTTTGCCCATGTATTTCTCCTTTCCATTTAACTTCATTATTTTCTGCCCTTCGTTGCTGCATTTGATCAAAAATGGCATGAAAATGTTCATATTGTCCTCGAGAAGAATAAGATGATGGAGCCACAGCCCCTCCACTGCCAAGAAAGGTAGCCTAGGAATTAAACAAACAGCTCTTATATGTCTATCTCACAATGCCTAAAACGTCTGCACTCCCCTCAAAAGAAGAAAATTTCAACACTTGACTCTTTTAAAAAGTAGATATTATCCTAAAGAAAAATGTCTTCCTGCTATATTATAACCATTAACAATAAAAATGTAGTGTATTTTGCTGACAATAAAGTATAATTTAATGTAACAAAAAATATAAAATGTCACTAAATTTATGTAAATATGGAAAAATTTGGTCTTAACATGTTTTGAAACAAGATTCCAGTGAACATTGCATGTGATCCCATTTTATTGTTTAAATATGTATAGCTTATAAGCAGAACTTGCTTTTATAACACTCAAAATTATAATTTAACAAAAAGACTTATACATGGTACTTAATATACCCCAAATCCTTCAATTTAGCAAGCAATAAAGATATAAACACCACTGAAACATACTCTAGGTATGAATAAAAGCAGCAAAACATCATATCTATCCTTAGGCAGTTTACAAACAGGTTGGCAAACAAAGCACAAAACTGGAAAAACATTTCAGGCCTGTGGCAAATGAATGGTAACAGGCACACTCTAAAGCAGTAGGCACTGAGCAAATTTATAAAAATAGAGAAAAAAAAAACCCATCAGAAGTAAAAACCCCTAGAAATAAAATAATTAAAAAATAAAACACTAGAAAAATATATTGTTCAACCCAGCTTTGAAAGCAATGCAAAAAAAAAAAAAGTGAGATTAAATATGAGCTAGGGTATTACAGCAAAAACAAGCAATGTATGCACAGACTGTATTTGGGTTTTGGCAGCAGTGGGAGGGATTAAGAAGACAAATTTAGAAGGAAGGCTATCAGGGGACATTAAGCTTGGTCATACAAAGTTGGTATAGTTAACCGCTGCCAAGCCTCGGTCTTCGAGTTCATATAATATATAAACAACAGAAAACAACTTTCTAGTAGGAATAGCAGACAAAAACAGTTTCTAGGAAGTTCATGAAGTCAAATTATACACGAAAAGCTGGAATAAGAGAGAGAACAAGGCGGAGGACTAATTAGAAGGCTTGCTGCCCCGCCTCGAAGCCAAGAAACCTAGAAACTAAAAGTAAATACTGAAGGGAGATCTGGATTCCCTGTGACAATGACAAAGGGTAAATGCAAAGGCATAAGGATGCAACCACAGACACCTAAGAACTCAAGCGCAAAGGAAACTACAGTTAGAAAATGGAGACATCAGAAGAGGGTACGAGTTAAAAAGGACTAAATGTTACAGAGGTCATGTTACAGAAGTCATGGTGGGAGAATTTCACTGAGATGAGAAAATCAGTCACCTCAAATGCGGAGGTCAATGCACTGAAGAAAATACTAACTGCTATGCCCAGAGTTGAGCGGTAGTGTTTAAAAAACCCGTTTTATTGAAGTGATAAGAACAGAATATTGACAGTAAAGGAAGAGGAGCTTCCAAGTGATAACATCTTAAAGAAGAAGTCTGGCTAAGAAAAGATACAAAGAAACATATTAGAATCAAATAAAAGGAATAGAATTTGTGTTAACATCTTGACATAGTAGGTTGCATGCAATATTATAAGAAAGTGTAGTTTTAAAAAATATCAGCTCAAGATAAATAACGATAACTGATTAAATATAGTAGAATAGCAAGAGATGAATGTTGATGGAAATAGGTAAGATAATTAGGCAGGAAACTCCATCAGGCAGGGTTCCTCACACACATCTCCAAACTGTGAGTCCCAGGGCCAGAATCAGAATTCTGGTAAAAGGTAGTCACATTTCCTATGAGAGTGTTTACTCTTTAAATTTAGTGTGGTGCTAATATCATCTTAACTTGAATCTGAATGTTTTAATGTTTTTCTTTAACAAAACTATGTAAACATCGCGAAAGATTCCTACACTCAAAATGATGTCGAAAATACTATACTAGAATACTGAAGCAACATGATCTTTTAAAGGTCATTTATTCACCAAATGTAAGCATAAGTTGATGAGTTTTGACAAATATATACACTCGTGTAGCCACTACCACAATCAAAAGCATATCCATCACCCCAGAAAGTTCCTTCATGCTCCTTTGAAGCCAGTGCCTCTTCACTCCAGCAAATACTACTCTGCTCTGCCATATAAATTAGATTTGCCATTTCTGTAACTTCATACAAATGCAGTCATGCACTATGTACTCTTGTGTCTGGCTTCTTTCACTCAGTATGATGTTCTGATTGTTCCACGCTGTTGCATGTATTAATAGCCTATTCCCCTTTATGTTGCTGAAGAGTATTCTAATATATTTTGAAACAACAGATACACTCTTACACACTATGATTACATGATCAAACTACATATGTTGACTATTCCTTAATTTTTCTTAAAACACATTCTTAAGAGATAACATCAAAAATGAATAAAGCAGCCCGGCTGGTGCAGCTAAGTGGATTGAGCGTGGGCTGGGAACCAGAAGGTCCCAGTTCAATTCCCAGTCGGGGCACATGCCTGGGTTGCGGGCCAGGTCCCCAATGAGGGCCATGTGAGAGGCAACCATACATTGCTCTTTCTCCCTCCTTTCTCCTCTCTCTGAAAATAAATAAATAAAATCTTTAAAAAAAAAAAAAAAAGAAGAAGAAGTACAGATTGGTAGTTACAAAGTGATCTCTGAGATGTAAAGTACAGCTTAGGGAATATAGTTAGGAAAAAAAAACATGAATAAAGCAAAAATGTCCCAGATTTTGCACATACTAAATAATCAAAGATGGTTGGTTACTTATACTGTATAGTAAATA
Source organism: Micronycteris hirsuta (assembly GCA_004026765.1). NCBI lineage: Eukaryota > Metazoa > Chordata > Mammalia > Chiroptera > Phyllostomidae > Micronycteris > Micronycteris hirsuta. The sequence continues at coordinate 121,764 of PVJI01001436.1, forward strand.
ATGTCTTCTTATTTAGAAGTATATAGTAACAGCATTAATTGTGAAATACTTCCCTTAATATTGAGTTTTTGTTTCATCTTTATTTTGGGGATCTCCTTAATTTGATTCACATTGTACTGAGCCTCCAGATCCTTATCAACTATACAGAAACTGAATAGCCTACGAAGTAAATATTTCAAACCCTGTGGGGAACAAGTACAGAAACTAACACAGAATCAGAGTCATGAGGAATTTTCATTAGAGCAAATAAGTTACTTTATTAATGCTAAATGAAAGTATTATAGAATTTATAAAGTGAAGCAGAAATCTGTAAAGTACACAGTATCTAACACCACTGAAAAATTGTCTCAGCTACCAAACAATACTGATAAAACTGGACTTTAGGATTAAATATAGCTTTAGATATCATAGTAAGATATTTTATTTCACAGAAGAAAATAAACACAAAGGGAGAAAAAAAATAATCAAATTCTCAACACTAATCATAGACTTGATATAAAATGCCTCACAATATCTGAGAGCCTACACCTTGATTGGTAAGTTTTTACCCTCCAATCAGATAAGATATGAAGTTAGTTATTTTAGAATGGGCCAAATTCTGTCTGAGTCATTCCTTATCATTCAGGAGGTAATAAGTTGTATTTCATATAGACAGTACAGTACAAAAATAACAGTAAAATTTTAAAATAAAATTATATTACTAAAGATTGTATAAGTCTATATTAATACAGAAGTTTAGAAAGTGACCATTACTGAATTACTGATATGTAATATAAAAAAACTTGCGCACGTCAAGAGACTGAAAAACAAATCAAGAAAGCCAGAACAGAACATACGTCTACATAAAACAGACAAAGCAAGCTTTTACTCATAACTTCTGAAGAAAAGAAACAGGTAAGAATGGCAATTCAACTTGACAAATAATCTATCTGGCACTTAAATAACCAGTTTCATGATCACGGGTCAGAGAAATTCACAGTTTAAAGACATGCTGACTAACAGTCAATTGGATGATACGAATTAAAATTATACTACAGAGGAATAATAGTGTGTTCATTTTCACTGCATTGTAACAAATGACCACAAACGTACCAGCTTAAAACACTATCCATTTATTATCTCACAATTTTCCTGGCTTAGAAGTCTGGATACCTGTTATCTGATCTCACCAGGCAGAAATTAAGGTGTCAGCCAGGACTGCAATGCTCATCTGGGGCTCAGGTCTTTTTCCATGCTCACTGGTTCCTGGCAGAATTCATTTCCTTGTAGCTGTCACGGCCAAGGTCAGCCTGTTCTTGCTAGTTGTTGGCCAGAGACCACTATCAACCCCCAGAGGCCACCTAACTTCCTTACCACATGAATGATTGCTTTTTTTCAGGCCAGCACAAGTATATCTCTAACTTTCTTCTCCCCTTCCAGTCTGCCATGAGGAAGTCTAGTAACATGTTAATGTAATCACAGGAGTGACTATCCCATCACCATTTGCCATAAAGTAAAATCTAATTAAGGAGCTGCTATACCACCACATTTGCAAGTTCCAAAAATACTCAAGGGGAGGGAAAAACACAAGATGCATACACCAGGGGTCAGGAATTTGGGGGGACCGTCTTAGATTTCAGCCTACCACAGGTATGCAAGGGGCGCCAAAAAAGCAAAAGAAGAAATGAAATATAAAGACTGGCAGAAAAAGAAAAGAAACAGAAAGTTAACATCTGAGATCTTGCTAGCCAAGTTCTAGGCACTATTTTAGAAATTTTTCTTTTTTTTAATGAAGAATGTAAGGCTCCGAAAACCTAAGTGGTTTGCATAAGGTTATACAGTCTGGATCTATCCAAAGGAAATGTTTGAATTAAGAGGTCTAGGTAAATTGTCAGCTGGGTAATTGGTTATTTAATAACCAGTTAATGGTTAGCTAGGTAGTTGGTTATTTAAGGTTGGAGGTGGAAGTGAGATTGAGGAAGTAGGGAAGAGTACTATCAAATAAAGAGAAACACAAGTGCAAAGACAGAGATTCAGCAGACTGCACACAGTAAGGAAACTGTAAGTATGGTCTTCAGCTCAGCATGACTAGAGCATATACTGTGTGGTAGGGAATGGATGGAGATAAGCTTAGAGAGGCTGGCAGGGGCCAAGTTAAAACGGATCTTCTGAAAACTCAATCTTTGGGGCTATATGAAGCTATGGAAGGACTTGAAGCAAAGGTGTGATGTATTTGATTTTTAAATAGATTCCTCTGGCAGGAATAGTGTATTATGTATTAGTAATCAATACAAGTTATGTATCAAATACATGCAATAAAACTAAGAATTCATAATAGATGCTGAAGAATTCTAGCTAAAACATAAATGTACACACAAAAAAAGCCAATTATATATATTTTAAAGAGCAGGGTGAAGCTAGCACAAAATGGCAGAGTATACCTACATTGGTATCAAAGGCCTACCTTTACTTCACCACCTCCTCCAGCACTTAGCACGCTTTTCCATCCTTGTTCCCTGGCCCTATTTATTCTCTCCAACTTTGGGGGGGAAAGAAACAAACAAAACACCACTTCAAGTATTTAATATAAAATGCATAAAATACATTTAGTAATAAAATGGAACTCAGCGTCTTCCTTTTAAAAAAAGTGTGCGTGTGGTGGGGGGAGAGCGTGGTAGACACCCTGGAACATGAATTATCCCCTTACCCTTTCCTTTTCGTGCCTTTTCATCTGCTCAGCCTTCATGAAACTAATCTGTAACAATTTTAAAGAAAAACTTCTTAGAATTCTTGAAACTAATATTATTTACAGCTTGACAAGGGAAAAAAAACAGAAGCAAAAAAACTACCTGATCTTTTTGTTTCTTTTCTTTATCAGTTAATTCTGACCCTCTCTTTCTTGCTGCTTCCTTAAAATAAAAAATAACATTTTTTATCAATAATAATTTCTATTTTTCCTAGTTACAACAGGAAAGTTAGTACACCAATTGTAGAGGTATGCCTAGGAACGTAAAAAAATAAGTTAAAGGTATTTGTTTGAAAGAAATAAGGAGGAAAGGTTTGGAGGTTTTCTGTAGCTTTGGCTTCTTTTCTCATAATTATTTTTGCAAAGCTTTAAAATAAGCAGACAGATGTCTTTATACCTCAAACATTTTCCTCCTTTCTTCTCCAGGATTCACCTTCTTCAATGGAGTTTGATGGGCCTGGACAAAAAGTAAAACTACAAATTAGATAAGGGTTTATTATCCATATTTGTATCTACATTTGTCTTCTACATTAATATACTTAAAGAACAGTAGCTTTCAAGCTTTTTCCAAAAGTAACCCATAGTAGGAAATATATGTCACACCCACTCCCAAAGTTTCAGTAAATAACTTTACTATATTCAGTGGATTCTGTTATTTTCCATTCCATCACTTAAAAAAATGTTCCTGCTCTTCACCCACTAAAATGGTTTTGCCACCACTAATAGAGAGCAATCCACAGTTTAAAATCGTCCAGAGAGAGCTCTAGGGGCACTATTACTGAAATGCAAGGAAAAAAATACAATTGTAGATAATGCTCTTCATAGTATTAGAAACACACAGTTAACATTTCAAAGCATGTTCTATGTACATAAAATTTAAACTACTGAGGAATGCAACCGATGAGCTTTGTAAAAATACATATTCCTTCCACACAAAGGAATACCATTTGGCAATAAAAAGGAATGAAGTACTGATACATGCTAGAATATGGATACCTGCTACAGCCTTGTAGACATCATGCTAAGTAAAAAAAGCCAGTCACCAAAGACTATATATTGCGTTATTCCAATTACATGAAATGTCCACAATAAGCAAATCTATACAGATACAGAAGTAGAATAGTGGTTCCCTAACAGGTGGGGGTGGGAAACAAACAGGGAGTGAATGCAAACGGGAAAGATTTGCTGGGTGGATGATGAAAAATGTTCTAAAATTGATTGTGGTGATGGTCACATAACTCTGTGAATACACTAAGAACCATTTAATTCCAAACTTTAAATGGATGAATTGTATAGTATGTGAATTATATATCAACAAAACTGTTTCTAAAAAATATATATCCCCAAAAGTTGCTGAACCATTACCTCTACACCTGGAGGCCTGCATTCTTTATTTTGACAAGTTCCACAGATTAACTCCTTTATAACAGATCCAGCACAGGTCTCAGAATTTGTGAATCACAACAGCAAACAATTTAAATATTAATGCAAGTATTATCGGTTCTTACTCTAAATGACCAGTTTTTAAATATGTTATATAATACAATACAATACAAGAATGTTTAAGTAAGACATCGACATACTCTTAGGTAAGTTACATGAATTCATAAATCATATTCACCTTTTGAAAAGAATATATGCACCCCTATGTTCACTGCAGTATTATTTACAATTGCCAAGATCTGGAAGCAGCCCATGTGTCCATCAGTACATGAGTGGATGAAACAACTCTGGGACATTTACACAATGGAATTCTACTCAGCCATAAATAAAAAAGAAAATTTCACCCTTTATAACAGCATGGATGGACCTGAAGAACATTATGCTAAGTGAAATAAGCCAGTCAGAGAAAGACAAATACTATATGATTTCACTTACATGTGGATTCTAAGGAACAAACTGAACTAACAAGCACCACGGAGACAGGCCCATAGAGAGCGCAGGCTGACAGCTATGGGGGGAGGCGTTGGGGGTGAAGGGATTGAGCAAAAATAAAAAAAGAACTCATGGACAACAGTGTGGTGATTTCGGGGAAAGGGGTTGGGTGGAGGTGGAAGAGGGAATGGGGTAATAAAGAGTAATGGAAAAATAAAATAAAAACAGAATTAAATAATCATGAAAGAAAAAAATTATATTCACCTTTTTCTGTTCCATATAGTAGCCTTACATATAAGATACTCAGATAAAGAAAGATACCAAACTGTTCCTATGAGATCACACAGGTGTTTTCAGAACACTAAGTCTACACAGAAGAGAAAAATACAGTAACATAAAACATCCATACTAAGAGAAATGTTTTTTGTTTCTTTTTAAAAATCAAATCCCAAATACTGAAAATGCATTCACAGAGTGCCCTCTGGTGGCTAAATAACCACTTTGTTTTAACAGAAGCCTTCAAAAAATAACTGATTTTTACAGGAACTGAAGCAATGTTTTATGATACACAAGTATTTTATATGTTGAGTAATAATAATGCCTATAACTTAAATTGTTGAAATTAAAATTAAATAAAAGACAATATCATTAAGCAGTATGGTTTTCCTTATGAACTTCTCATTTGTAGCTTAATATAAAGTTTAAAAATTTAAGATGCCTTAGATTTTCAGGAAAAAACTACACCCTTTCAAAAAAAAGTCATGTAAAAACCCAAAGGAAAAAAGCTGATTTTAAAAATCTTATCTAATTTATATTTTTCCCTTTAATTCCATTAATTGTTAAGATTTGAAAAACACTTCAGACATTTGATTGCCACTTCTTTTTTTTTCTATTTTATTTCCCTCTTAAAATGTTTTCAACTTATTTATTATAGTAAAAGAAACATAAAATTTACCAATGTAATCACTTTTTAATCTTCACCTGAAGATTATGTTCACTGATTTTAGAAGGAGAAAGGGAGGGAGGGGTAAGGGTGGGGAGAGACAGACAGACAGACAGACAGACGGAGACAGACATAGATGTGAGAGAGAAACACCGATTGTTTGCTTCCCGGTCCTGCCTTCCCTTCCTATCTCTCTAAAAGCAATGGGACAATGTCCTCAGGTGAGAAACAAAAGCGCAGAGGCAGAAGATGGCCACTGACCCCTGGACTTAACAATACGGAGGTCACTGATGTCCCAGTCAGGAGCTATTACATAACAGCTGTGACAAGAGGGCCCTGAGCAAAACGGATCTAAGAGAACCTGGGAAGAGAGGAACAGGAGACAGCACAGACCATTCTTTGGGTGAGTTTCGATGTTAAAGGAAGCAGAGATATAGGGAAGTAGTTGGAGGGAGATATGGGAAATGAGAGAAGATTCTCTTAGAGACTAAAGATACAATATACTTGTTTGCTAACAGGAATGACTCAGTAGAGAGGAGAAAGATGATGATGCAGGAGAGCCCAAAGACCTTTAGAAGGCAGTAATAATAACAATACAAAAATTACAGAATTGACTATAGTTGAGGACAGATTATCCAAAGTAACAGAAAGAAAGACAATATTTCAAACAGGTATGACTGACTGGCAGGAGTGGTTTTGAGAGTGTAGGAAATTTTTCTTCCAATGCTTCTATTTTCTCAGTGAAATAAGCAGCAAGGCCATTAGCTTAAAGTGAAAATCAAAAAGTGAAAAAATAATCATGTAGAAAAGAGAGTAAATGGACTGAGGAAATATAATAGGGTTATCAGAAGGTACTCATTTGACATTGTTGGTTATACATTTAAAGCGAGAACAGTTTCAATAGGGGCAAGAGAGTTGAGGTTTTAGAAATTATTATAATGTGAGAACATGGAATTTAAGCTAGCAAAGGAAAATGTAAACTAAGAGGGAATGGGCAATGAAAAGCTGGTAAGTTCCATGAGTCCAAATATGAAAAGTTCTGGAGGCAGAGCTGTTGAGGAATGAACAGCCAACATAGAAAGTAGTGGTCAGGGAGTGGGCTGTTTATAACACAGACTACAGAACAGTTGCTATTATTGATAATATCAAATTTGATGGCGTGATTACTACAGGTGAGCGTTCTAAGGTATGGTGGGAGATGAGATCACTGAAAGGGAGCAATCAAGAAAATAAAAGGCCATGTATTGTCGGAAGGGCCATCTTTTTTGGATACTGAAATCACCAGGAATTAAGACAGTGTTGAGAACAGTAACCATGCAGATGACCTAATACAGAGTGGTAACAGATTATTTAGTCTTGTGTCAAAGTTTGGGGAAGGGGCAAGGGGTAAGGGAGCAGGAAAGAGTTTGGCAATGACAAGGAAACCACCTCCTTCACTCCATCCCTAGACTCAGTGGTATTAACGGATTAGAAAGAAAACAGCCACCAAGTAAGAGAACTGCCGAACAGTGTGTTCAGATATAAGCCAGGCTTCACACAAAAACAGTGAGGACAATCTTTAGAAGTTTAGAATACAAGGGACTTTGCTGACAACCTATTATAAGTGGGCTTTGTGGACATATTTGTCTGCTTGTGAATTCTCAAACATAAACATTTCCCAGATTTTTATCAAGTAAATAACAGATATTTACTTGTTTTATGCACAAAACAAATGGTTCTGCTTAGGTTGTTAAAAAAATGATTTCATTTATAACATCACCTTCTTTTTTGTACAAACTACTTTAGTTAATATGACTACTTAATGTTTATGATTTCTGTTTAGGCTTCCTGGATTGGAAGACTGGGGAAGCAGAGAACAAGCAATGTTCTTTAGTAACAAATAAAAGCAATCCTATGAATATCAAGATAACCGAATTGAGCTGCAATGAAATAAAATAAGGTCAGAGTGAATTTGTTACTAATGACCCAGTGCGTAACATGATCATACCTGCTTATGTTTTTGAAGTGGTTTCTTTTCATGTAATTTTTTATCTCCATACTTCTTATATGTTAAAGGCACTCCATATTTAGCAGCAGGCTTTGTGATTTTCTGAGCAGACATAACAGAAGCCAAGCTTTGCCCCGAGGCTGGTCTTTTAGCTACATGAAAAGATAAAAAGAATTTTTTCCAGAGTTCTTTGTTACATCTTAAATTTTAAAATTCTTCAAGATAGCACTTTCTCGTTTTCATAATCATTGACAGCACTTAGTTTGAAACTTTTCACTAGACATGTTCATACCTTAGCACAAGTCAATGCCTTAATTATAACTATTTTACAAATGTTACCTCTTGAAAGAAGCAAAAGCCACACTCCTCTAAGATGCTGAAATTTCTCATGTAAAAGCACATGGCTAAAACGGACTGCGGGTGATGACCGCAGGTATCTGTGAATATACTAGAAAGCACTGAATTGAGGATTTCAAAGGGGTGAACTGAACTGTATGTGAATTAACACCTCAATAAAGCTGTTAAAGATAAGTTTTAAAAAGAACATATACTGTTTTAGGAATTATTTTCAAAATCAGAACATAAACTTCAAGAATAACTGTTAAACATTAATTCTATCACTATGAGAAGCTTAATATATTCTTCATAAACACTCTGGATGTCTATACTACAGACTGATTGAAGAACAAACACTTTAAAACAGTCATTATAGCTCAGGATCCCATGAAATAGGTACCTTTATATACTCTTGGTGGGAATATAAATTGGTCAAAATTTCTAGAGGGCTATCTATATCAAGAACAATGTTTACAAAATGACTTTAATCAAAGAAACAAAAATGTATACACAAGGATAAACCCTGTAGCATTATGTATTAAACTCTTACGGAAGCCTAAACAAAGTTCAGTCTTAGGCCAATGACACATTCAAGAAAACACAGTTAAAGTAACCAAAAGGAAAGCCAACTATTTACATCTTTCCAAGACATTAAAGGAGGTCAAAGAGTACAGGTGACATCAACGCTTACCAAGACCCTCTTTCCTCTATTTTCCATACCCGCTAAGGGACCTCTCTGCTCAAGCTGGCTCGCAGCCTAAGAGCAGCTTTCTTTCTGCTCCTTCCAGCCTGCTCTCTCAGGGTTTTATCATGTGCTAAATCAATTTAAATCAATCTCTTCCAACAAGCATTCTTCCTTTTCAGGAAGGGACAGAAGGAAGAAATTAACTGGTAGTTCACAGTGAAATACCACCATTAAACAAAGTACTTCAAAGACTATTTCGCTGTATTAGAAAATAATCATCACATATTACTGTGAATTAAAAGAAACAAACTGTTGTTTATAACACAACCCCAATTTTCAATTGCTATACACGTGCTATCACAGAAAAAAAAAAACCCCAACAAATATAACTATGTGTTAAGGTTAGAGGTAATTTTTATTTTCTTCAATTTTTATAATGAATATAAATTATTCATACAACTTGGTAAACTCATAAAAATAAAAAATATTATCTATTTGATTGGCAATTTAGAGATTCATAAGTAATTTGGGTTGAAGATGAGTGAATGTGTCAGAGTAAGGTTTTCCAAACACATACTCCAACTGTATCCTGACAGGAACTAAGAAATGTGAAAAAAATTTCCCTGTGAGAGTTCAACTGTATTAATCCAGCCCGTAGACATACAAAGTCACAACACAGTCACAACCTGGACACATGTATAAGTATCATCAGGAAATACTCTGTATGCCAAAAAAGGGGCAAGAGGCACAAATGCATAAAAATGAAGAATCCCGAGAAACTGTACGAGTAGTTTCCATTCACTTTCTAGAGAAGGAGAATTACTTACCTGATTTTTAAGCATTTCTCAGGTTCAAGAGACAAGGCCACCAGTGGGATGAAGTTTAATATGGGGAGTTGGAGTCCACAAAATATAGGCCCATCAGCAATGCAACTCCTATTTTAGCCCCATGTTATTAAACATTTCATCTATCCAATGCTTACAACAAAATAATTTTCTAATTCGTATGTAGGCTTACCCATGTGGAAAGAATGTGCTGGCGTGGGGTGTTTCTGGCCTTTGTGACAATGAGGCTTTTCATTAAGATTTGACTTCTCATGAGACTAGACTTTGACTGCCAAGAGAGACATGCTGATTCCGCTGTGTCTTTCCTCGTGAATTTTATTTAGAGTGAACTGATTTTCCAGGAACTGACAGTCTCTCACACTGAGAGGATGAGTCTACAAGTCTTTAAGAAGACCTAAGTGTAGCTGGCCTTCCTGAGAATGCACTGCCACACCACTTCCAGCTTACAGAAACTCAGTTTCATGATACCGTATTTATTTTTATTAATTACTCAAACTCATAATGAAGTAGAACATGAAAAACATTATGTTTTAAAAACAATATACTCTTCAAATCTTAAATAATGTCCATGCAATTTAGAAATCCATTCTGAAGTCATTCTATGTAGAAAAAGTATAATTTCCCTTTCACACAAATATATGCATAAACATACACACGGTATAAAAACCATACCCACAAATATTCTACTGTTAGTGCCCACATTTAAAAAAAACTATCCTTGGCAACACACCTAACTTCACATTAATTAATTTATTTTTAATTATAGAATATGAAGGATTTCTCAAAGAAAAATATTTTGCATAAAGAAGTACACACTGCCCTGGCTGGTGTGGCTCACTGGATTGAATGCTGGCCTGTGAACCAAAAGGCAACCGGTTCGATTCCCAGTCAGGGCACAAGCCTGGATTGTGGGCCAGGTCCCCAGTAGGGGGCACGCAAGAGGCAACCACACACTGATGTTTCTCTCCCTCTCTTTCTCCCTCCCTTCCCTTCTCTCTGAAAATAAATACATGTAAAATCCTTTAAAAACCCCCACAAAAACAAAGCATCAACATATTTTTTAAAAAGATGTACACACTTAGCTAAGAGATTTTATAAAATTCTATGTCAATATTTTCAGAATATCACTTAAGTTTTTATAGAGATAAAAAATTTCAAGACAGATTATTTATTCAAGACCGACAGTGAAAGGTAACAAAGGGCCTTCTGTACAGATCCATTACATCATGTGTTCCTTGGCCTCACTGCAGGTTTCACTCCATGTAGATGTGCTGGTTTATAAAAACTCTACCACATTAATGGAGCGCACACCATCACCAAATGACAACCAGAGAAGGAACAGAACCTACCACTGAAAAGTGGTCATTAAAATAATGAGTCTGCATTCAACGCATATTAACATATTCACCTATAGAATTTCAGTATACTGTCTTAAAGCAGCCTTTTTTTTGGTCATGAAGTGTAGCAAGGCATTGATCAAGCTTTATTTGTTGATCTACAGGCACTTCTTAAATCCTAGGACCATCCTCAATGTCCTAGAAATTTTTAATTCCTTGCCCATGGATGGCATTTCTTATATCCTAATTTGTGGCCCCCACAGACCACCGTGCCTGGCTGGTGCTGCACACTGACAAAGGAAGGTGGAAGCTGCCTACAAACAGGGCCCGATGGGAAACACTCAGCTGAAGCTTATGCCTGAGTGTGGTTATCATGTCAGCACTGGTCCTGGAGGACATTCAAAGGCCAGGCTTCTCTTCGGGAGGCTAACAGTGTAGCACCAGCAGGATACCAAGTTATAAAGTGACTCCTAATTTTCTCCTCCTCCACTATCATTTTATTAATTTTTTAAAATGAAAAAAAATTTTTCAGTTATAGTATATGAACCATATTATACTAGTTTCAGGTGTATAATCTGGTAATTAGACATTTGTATAACTTACAAAGTGATCACTCCAATAAATCTAGTGCCTACCTAGCACCATACATAGTTATTATGATATTACTGACTACATTTCCTATGTTGTAATTCACATCTCAGACAAATTTCATTTAAATACGGCAGACAAATGGAAATTTTGTTATTCATGAGAAAGTACTATACATTGTCATATCATAAATAATTTAAAACTGCATTTTCTCTGGATTAAATTTATCTATAGCCCTGGCTGGTGTAGCTCAGTGGATTGAGCGCGGGCTGGGAACCAAAGGGTCACCAGTTCGATTCCCAGGACACATGCCTGGGTTGTAGGCCTGGTCCCCATGAGGGCCATGTGAGAGGCAACCATACATTGCTGTTTCTCTTCCTCTCTGTCTCCCTCCCTTCCCCTCTCTCTAAAAATAAATAAAAATAAAATCTTTAAAAAAAAATTTATCTATAATTACCCCAATTTATTGTATCTCTATATATCACTAGGATATAAGCGATATAAGTGATTGGTAGAATAAGTATTACCAATTAGCATAATTAGTATATTAATTACTGCAAACAAGTGAAAGGACTTATTTACCTGGTATAAGCTGTGCTCCAAACTTGGAAAATGTTTTTAGACAAAATTCTTCTGCAATAAGCTTAGAATGAAAGAGGAGGGAAGGGGATGTTAAATTTCCAAAATAAAATACTTACCCATTAATCAGAACACATTTTTTTCCTTTCTGAGTCATAATTATGCTGCCAAATAAACCATACTAATTAATTAAACCCAAATAATCTATTCACAGAAATTCCTCTAACTTCCTCCCAGTCTTACCAATTTATTTTTATGACTTTTCCAAACAAGATTTCTTTTCAAATTAGCCTAATGTACCACAAGCCCCTCCTCCCCGCCCCCAGCTCACCTGTGCTGTATCTCAGCGATTTAACACAGGTACCTCCTATGAAATAACCTCCATCTATATTTCTGTCTACCCATATCCCTTATTTACTTCAAAACTGATCAAGAATTACTTCATAATCCCCTTCTCAGATTAACCTCAGCTTTCCTCTGAGTCTTCTCAACATCTCCAGTGAGTTTTCACTCATATCAATATATAATTGGAAACATATCCTGGGGTAGTGGCAGAACTGAATTGGATTGTAGGACACCCACCCAGCTGGAATCACAGAATTACTTGGTGTGGGAGAAAGCTACCGCACAACTGGTGATCAGATATCAAGGATTAAGTGTTAAGAGGAGACACAAGGAATGTTTTCCCTCCTATAGACTCACAACTGAAAAGCAAGTCAGGAGGGGAAGTGACACAGGAATGGAAAGAAAGGTGACTCCAGTATCGTTTGAAAAAAGCACTTCATTCTCCCAAATGCACTTCCAATGCACTCTCTCTCTCTCAAAACAGAGGAGGGACGTTCTAGTTAAGTACCGTAACCCAACTGTTCAATTTAATTCTAACGCAGAAATACATACCTGAGGTGAAAGAAACTTTTCAATGCGTTTGGCTATAAAGCCTTTCTCCAATATGGAGTTGACTGATGGTCTATCCCTAGGATTTCTTTTAAATAACTGAGAGAGCAAACAGCGGAGATCATAAGAATAATGCAAAGACACAGGTGGAAAAGACCCAGATATTATCTTCAGAACCAGGTTTTTCATATTGCCAGCTTCAAACTGAAATTCAAAAAAACAAATCAACATATATAGAATATACATATATTGAAAGTGGGAATATCAACAATGACAAATAGTTCATTTCCTATCAATACAGAACAGAAACACAGTCTTCTTTCAAATACTTTAATCAGCATATGTTCTCTAGAGCAAGGTTCTCTTGGTTATTTTTTTTACTTGGCTATTTATAAACATATTTAAAAGAGAACACCAGCCCTCATAATATGTATAACTTTCTATAAAATTTTTACTTAATTCAAAACACTAAGAGATGGGATATAAGGAATAATTAAAGGTTTTATTAAAACATGACAATAATAAAGATGGAAAAAAGACCTGGTGGTATTTATTTAAGACCTACCTTCCTATGCTGCTATTGTAGTAACTACAACAAGAAATCACTGTAGAACTAGAAGTATTTTGGGAAAATATAATAAATAAAAGTACTAATTACTTTCCTTTTAAACACTGCTCATCATTATTAAGCGTATTACGTTCCCAAAATCCACGGAATCAATAATGTGGCAAAACATTCCAAAGGGGAATATAAGTCATATCAATGGGAATACTATATATTTCAGGATTAAACCCAATATGAACTCTAACTGAAAGAAAAAACAAAACCAGAAGTGGGATAGTTTAAAATCTAAAGCAGATATCATTTGGATGGTAAGTAAAATGAAACTTTGACATCTCAGCTAAAATGGTATAGAAGAGTTGTACATTATTGATGTGTTCTTAATACAGGGTAGGACAAAAGTAGTTGCTTGTATGGAAAAATAATACGATAATTAATAAATAATAACAAAAAAACTTCATGTTCTCACAACTATAAACCTACTTTGCCCCACTCTGTATACACAAGAGGAAAACAAAACATGCTATAAATCAGGCACTGGTGATTATACCAATTATAAAACATTTCTGTTAAATATTGAATTCTCTTAGCACATTTAAAATATGTCACTCAGTTTATTAAACTGTGAATACAATTCAACTGTCTAGAAATATCTACATATGTAAGAAATCTTAAATGCAGAAAGTTGCCACTTTATTTCTTCACTACAAAGAATTTTCATTTATCTCTCAATTGACAAACTCTCCATAAATAAAGGTAAGTGAATTACTTAATTTTATGTCTGCTTAAGAGTAACCAATTCCAAAATATAGGAGCAATGGTAAGTTAAATATTTAAAAACAAAACAAAACTCTGATTTACCCTTAAAATGACTGTCACAGAAAAACTGACCAATCCCTTCCAATACAGGTCTAATCACCACCATCATACATCATCGAGCAGTCTGTAATTTTTTCCTTAAGTGATAAAAATAAAATCTAAAGAAACACAGTAGGAGAGTATGCATACATGAAAAAAAAAAGAAAAATAGTGCTCAAAGAATATCATGCAATTTTAAAAAAGCTATAAAATTGCTTATACAAGGTAATCAAACTTTTCAGGGGAAAAACAAAACAGAACAAAACTCATTTTATAAATTACTCCAGAATAACTTCTTTATATTTTTATGTATTTTTTTAAGTTTTCTGTAATGAAAATACACTATTGTTTAATCAGTGGGAGAAGACTTTTTAAAGAGCAAATTCTGAAATGGAAAGTGATTAAAAATCAACCTATTCAGGACAATAACTTCCCATTTTTGGTATGGTATGTGCCATCTCAAAAGAATCTCAAGAGTTAAAATTTTAAGAACTCTGAATTAAAGAGTATTTAAATGATAAAATCCCTTGATAAATATGTTGGAAAATGTTCCTTAATTTCAATTCCAAACTCAAATACTTAAGGTGTTTTGATAGTAATTGCTAAAATGAAACTAGTAACATTTCTTTTTTTTTTTTACAGAATATTTTACTGACTATGCTATTAGAGTTGACCCATTTTCTCCCCCTTCATCCCCCTCTACCAGGCAACCCCTCTCCCTCCAGCATTCCCCACCCCCCTTAATTCATGTCCATGGGTCATACGTATAAGTTCTCTGACTTCTCCATTTCCTATACTATTCTTAACTTCCCCCTGTCTATTTTGTGCCTACCATTTATGCTTCTTATTCCCTATACCTTTCCCCCATTCTCTCCCCTCCCCCTCCCCACTGATAACCCTCCATGTGATCTCCATTTCTGTGATTCTGTTCCTGTTCTAGTTGTTTGCTTAGTTTGTTTTTGTTTTTTTAGATTCAGCTGTTGATAGTTGTGAGTTTATTGTCATCTTACTATTCATGGTTTTGATCTTCTTTTTCTTAAATAAGTCCCTTTAACATTTCATATAATAAGGGCTTGGTGATGATGAACTCCTTTAACTTGACCTTATCTGGGAAGCACTTTATCTGCCTTTCCATTCTAAATGAAAGCTTTGTTGGATAGAGTAATCTAGGTTATAGAAGGTACTTGCTTTCCATCACTTTGAATACTTCTTGCCAGTCCAATATAGCCTGAAAAGTTTCTTTTAAGAAATCAGCTGACATGGGAACTCCTTTGTAGGTAACTGTTTCCTTTTCTCTTGCTGCTTTTAAGACACTCTCCTTATCTTTAATCTTAGGTAATGTAATTATGATGTGTCTTGGTATGTTTCTCCTTTGAGTCCAACTTCTTTGGGACTCTCTGAGCTTCCTGGACTCCCATGTCTAGTTTCTTTGCTAGATAGGGGAAGTTTTCCTTCATTAGTTTTTTCAAATAAGTTTTCAATTTATTCCTCTTCCTCTTCTCCTTCTGGCACCCCTATGATTCAGATGTTGGAATGTTTAAAGTTGTCCCAGAGGTTCCTAAACCTCTCATTTTTTTGAATTAGTGTTTCTTCATTTTGTTCCAGTTGAATGTTTCTTTCTTCCTTCTGTTCCAAATTGTGAATCTGAGTTCTGGTTTCCTTCCCTTCACTGATGGTTCCCTGTATATTTTGCTTTATTTCACTTTGCGTAGCCTTCACTTCTTCCTTTATTTTGCAACCATACTCAGTGATTTCTGTGAGTATCCTGATTACCAGTGTTTTGAACTCTGCATCTGATAGGTTAGCTATCTCCTTGTCACTTAGTTCTTTTTCTGGAGTTTTGATCTGTTTTTCATTTGAGCCATATTTCTTTGTCTTGGCACACCTGTTACGTTGTAAGGGGCAGGGCCTTATGTATTCACCAGGGCGGGGAAACCTACTCTTCTCTATGTGGGGGAGAAGTCTGAGAGGGAACAATGGCACTTTCTCAGCCCTCAGTGGGCTTTTAATCACTTCCCCTGCTACCCACAAGTAAATTGGGCCCTGCTGCTGCTGATTCCCAGGTGGGTGGGTTTGTGTACATTCTAGGATCCTGTGGGTCTCTCCAAAGGACTCTCCTATAAGACTAGGAGTTCTTCTGCCACTGCAACCCATACAGTTTTTTTACAACCAGAGGTTTTGAGGCTTTAGTTTCCCACTCTGGAACTCTGGGTTGTACGGTCTGTCTCACTCCCCAGTTGTTCTTCCTGGCTTATCTGCACACAAATGTGGGATACCCCAGTCCCACAGCCACCATCTTGCCCACCCGGTTCGCCAGCCGCTGCCTTGTTGCGAATCCTCTCCGCCCCAGCTTCCTCTATCTGCCCCTCCTACCAGTCTGGATGAATGTTTCTTCTTTAACTCCTCAGCTGTCAGACTTCCATACAGTTCGATTTTCTGGAAGTTCTGGTTGTTTTGCTGTTTTTTGTTTTTAAATTGGTTGTTATCCTTCTTTTGGTTGTGTGAAGAAAAGAAGCGTATCTACCTATGCCTCTATCTTGGCCAGAAGTCAAATAATAACACTTCCTAAGCTAAAATACCAAATTCATATATGAATTCAAATTAAAAAGATGGCAGATTTATTTGTCTTTAGAAACAATTTTCTAGAAAAAAGTATATGTATTACAATAAACATACAATATGCAATATGTAAAATATGCATACATATTAAGAGAAAATAAATTAAAATTTATACTTGAGAGATGTTGAGAAATTTAAAAACTGACAATTTCTAGTACAATGGGGGTCATCTGAAAGATGCATTATGACTATTAAAGAAATAAAAATATTATCATCACTTTTAACATAATTTTTAAAATGTTTCAGAAACTCCTACTTACTGCATGTTTAAGAGTGCACATCTCATAAAGGACACATCCCAGAGCCCAAATGTCACTAGGAAACAGATGAATAAAAATTTTTTTGTAAGTATCAGATTTTACTTAATTTTTTTCATTTAAAGAAAACAATACCATTATGAAAATTCTTTGCAAAAATATGTTGCATAAAATATGTCCTTTAAAACTTAAAATTGCAACCATAATGAAAGCAGCTATCCCAGATGAGAAAAACAATGGCTGTCCATGCAATTATTTTAAAGTTTCGTTAAAGAAATTTAATTTAAAAAATTTCAGGTATTTCATTGTTATTTTATTTCACAAGTCAAACTGCTTTATTCAGTTATTTTCAAAATATATGATTTTACAAAAATAAAAGGAAAATACTACTTTAATAAACATGAAGAAAATATTAATTCATGTCTCAAACCTGTGACAGCCAATTGAAATATTATGTAAGAGTGAATATATTCATTGATTTTATTCTAAATTAAATACTTAGGCCCTGGCTGGTGTGGCTCAGTGGAATGAGTGCTGGCCTGTGAACCAAAAGGTCACTGGTTTGATTCCCAGTCAGGGAACATGCCTGGGTTGCATGCCTGGGTCCTCAGTATGAGGTGTGTTAGGACAACCACACATTGATGTTTCTCTCCCTCTATTTTTCCCTCCTTTCTAAAAATAAATAAGTAAAATCTTTTTAAAAAGGAAAAGACTTAGTTATACTATCTTCCTTATACATGATCTCTTCTTTCTTAAAATAAACAGGTATTTTTATAATTAAAAAAACTACCTCTATTTTTGAAAGAAAAAAAATACTCAATAGTTCAGAGTTACAGTGGTCCTTAGAAGTCAACAAAAGCAGAAACCACAGCTCCTGAAAGCTGAACTTAATGGAAAAGAATAAAACCCGTTATTGAAATCCTAAGGTTATCTTTACCAGAAGTCTCACAAAAACCTACAAATATAAATTTATAATCCTTATTTTCTATTTAATTTCTAGATTCAGCTAAGAAAAGAATGTAAATATAATTAAGCTAGTCAGTAACTTGTTACAAATTAAACAGTGTAAACAAAAAAATTAATGATCCTATTAATACTTTAAAATACATTTATAAAACTATGAATTTTGAAGTATAATTAATAATGCTCATCCATTATGTTTTAAAGCATTTTCTCCCCAAAATTAATTTTATATAAAATTGTTTAAAGGATGATTAAATCCATTCTTAATTTAAAGAATGATTTTTTTTAAGATTTTATTTATTTATTTTTAGAGAGAGAGGAAGAGAGGGAGAATGAGAGGGAGAGAAACAGCAATGTATGGTTGCCTCTCACATGGCCCTCACTGGGGACCTGGCCCGCAACCCAGGCATGTGCCCCGACTGGGAATCGAATCGGGACCCTCTGGTTCCCAGCCCACGCTCAATTCACTGAGCTACAGCAGTCGGGCTAAAGAATGATTTTTTTTACAGTTGACTTATCCACAAGACATAGATACAACATTAAAATGTGAAAGTAGCTGAAAGAAAATACTGTTATCTTTTAGAATATCTACTAATAATATATTCCATGGACTAGACTGATTATTGTAATACAGGTTGATTTTAAAAATAAATTGCTGAAATGATGTTCTCAGTCTCTACTATTAAAGTCTGAAATACAGCTTCATCCTCATTCTCAAAAAAATAAATAAATAAATATGGGGGGAGAGAGGACAGAGAGCAATCACAAACAACATGCATTATGGCCAGCAACCACTTTCTTCCTTTCAGCTTCTGTGAGCACTTTCAAAATTGAAACCAATGTTTTTTCTATCACAATGAGTGAAAGAAAATAAAGGATAATTGGATTTCAGTGGCAGGATTCTGCTTCCCACCAACATAAACAATCTGGTAACCACAGTACAGCTCAGTAATTAGAAAATTGAGATTGGAAGCCAGATGCCTGGGACTTCGCAGTTACTTCTTCTCTCTCTGCATATGATTTCCTTATAAAGAATGGAGGAATGACTAATACACATGATTAATGTATACAACTAACAAAGTTATTATGAAGATTAAGAGTTAATACACAGAAAGCGTACAAAACAGTGCCCACTGTAGAGAAAATCTTCAATAAATATTAACCATTATCATTCAATAGGAAGTTACTATTACAAAGAAAAAGAATAAAGAAAGCAGTCCATTTCCAAATACAATTTAAATAATAAATACTTTTTTTCTATAGTTCATTTAGCATGATAGTGAAATAGCTTCTTAACAATTACCCTCATCATATATCCAAAAAAAAAAAATGTGCATGGCCCTGGACAGGTGGCCAGTTGGTTGTAGCATCATCCTATACACCAAAAAGTTGTGGATTTGATTCCTGGTCAGGGCACATACCTAGGTTGTGGGTTCAATTCCCAGTTGGGGTGCGTACAGGAGGTGACCAATTGTTGTTTCTCTCTCTCTCTCTTTCTCTCTACCCCCCTCATCCCTTCCTCTCTCTCTAAAATCAATAAAAACATATTGAGTGAGGATTATTAAAAAAATGTGTGTATGCTCTTAAGGCTAATATATATAGTTAACATGAAGATTTAAAGAAAATATATGTGTAGTAATATTTTAAATACCTTTTATTATTGTAAGGTTTGTTTTCACAGATTTCAGGTGACAAATAGTATGGGGTCCCTATGCAAGTCCGAGCCAGTTCCACAGTACTGAAACAAAAAGAATTATTGGAGAAGCTTAAGATACTTAAAGATATAAATTACCACATATATATCATCATGAATTAAAATTTCACTGAAGACATATCAAAACAAAATTTAAAACTGATATTTTACCTATTAAGAACTCTAGCAATTCCAAAATCTCCAAGTTGTATTGTCCCGTCTTTAGTTAAAAATATATTCTATAAAAGAGAGAAAAAAAACAATTATTATTACAGTTCAGTTCTGAGTCAACTTTTGTCATAAAAAATAAATGCAGCTTAAAGAAATGCTAGGATAATTCATTATCTAAATGCAAAAGAATGAATACAAACCCCTTTCGTATATCATATACAAAAATTAACTCAAAATGGACTCTATACCTGAACATAAGAATTAAAACTATAAAACTTCTAGAGGAAAACAGGGAAATAAATCTTCATTGGGCTAGTGCAGATCCCTGGGCACCATCCAAAAAATAAAAATAAATAAAAAATAAAACAGTCTAATGAAATAGATATAAAAACTTTTAAAATTTCCAATAATTTACCTAACTATTTTGCATTTATAAATACAGAACTCCAATACATTTATAAATACAGAACTCCAGCACTCTATCAAACAGTGAAGTCAAGAGTTTGTGGAATAACATGAATTAAAATTCCATCTGTATCAGTCAGGAGACTTGAATCAGGTACATGATCCCAGCTCAAGATAACACAAAGTGGGACTGATGGGGATGGGGTAAAATGGGGTGAAATGGGACCAGGTGGCAGGACGTTGGGGACCAGGAAAGATGGGGTGTGGAACTTCCACCACAGTTCCTCTCCTTCCCACTACTCATCCAGGGGCTCTTAGGCCACAGAGAAGCTGCAGGCGAGAGGTAAGAAGACAGACACTAAGGCCTTAACACAGGAAACAAACTCCCTCTGTCCTCCTCACTTGGGAACTGAGAGAGAGCCTAAGTGAGGCAACGTTGACCCTCTACACAGAGATGAATGAGTTGTGGGGACAAACCGTACATACAGAGAAATATAATGCAAAAAAAACAGCCAAAAAAACATCAGAACAAAAATTCACTCCAAATAGAATAGTGTAAAACAGTCGGGCAAAAACTCCAAAGATGTTAAGAAATTGCAAAGAGATAAATGAAGGGATAAATATCCATTTAAAAAGCAAGGCATTGGGAAGGAAGAACCCATAAGAATGGATGTATGTGAAAATTCACTTTAAAACCTTGAAGAGAACAAAATTATTATTAAAAAATAGACTGATCACTAGTTCACACAAAATTTAAAAGGCAGGGTGAGGAAATCACCTAGAACGCAATAGAGACAAAAAATTAAAGTATGAAACAAATAAGATACTTGAAGAGACAGATTAAGAAGCTCCATCATATGTCTAGAAAAAAATCCAGAAGACAATCATGAAGATGGTAATAGAGGAATAATATTTGAAAAAATATAACAAAACATTTTCTAAAACATTTCCTGGGAAATACACCTTTTCTGATCAAAAGTACACAGCATAATGAATAAAAACTGGCCCTCACCAATGTGCAACACTGAAATTTCATAAAAACGGGGACAGATAGAATATCCTAAAATCTTCCAGAGAGAAGAAAAAGGATGAGAAATAATAATGGCTTTAAATTAGTAAACAGCAAGTAGAAGACAAGAGACAAATGAGCAATATCTTCAAATTTCTGTAGGGAAATAATTTCCAACCTAGAAAGTAATATACAAATTATCATTAAACAGAATGGAATAATGTCGCCTCAAAAAATGTACCTTCCACACATCCATTTTTGGTATATTTTTCTGTCATAATGAGAAAGTAAATCAAGAAAGAGAAAGTAAGGAGGAGATCTGACCCAAGATGCTGATGAAGACTTCCAGGATTAGAGTACAAGGAGAAAACATAATCTGATGCAGACTGAATTGGGTTCAAAAATTTTGGCCTCATCTTAATGCTGGGGCCAAAATGCTGGTTCCATGTCCATATTCATTCAGAAGATGTCAGTTAACAGAACAAACATACCTGTGATTTTATGTCTCGATGAAGAATTTTCCTATCATGTACATGTTTCAGGGCCAAACATATCTGTACAAACCAGTCCAAAATCTAGGGGGGAAATGAGATCTGTTATTTCTTCTAAAATTTGCATTTCAAAGTACTCTTTCCTTGACCACTAAAAGGATTCAGGAATACTTGGGGTTGAAGAAAACTAAATCCTTTAAAAAATTTAGGCTATAATTTATTTTTAATGTATAGTCACTAACATTACATAAATATTCGAGCCAATGGACACATTATGTGCAAGGCACATACTAACTTTAAAATGTAAGAGACTGCTACCAAAGCATCTCTTATAAATAATAAAAAATATGGAAAGACATTTCTAAAGAGGAGTGAAAATGGAAATAATTTCTATTTATGATACTATGACAGTGTGTGACTTTGTTTTTAAAGTATATCTTTTTTTCTAGAATGCTTTTTTTTTTTTACATGAATAAAAATCATGAGAGGAAAGAAATCAGGCTGGAAATGTGGATGACATCTCTTCCTTCTTTCTCTCCCCACATTTACCATATACAAACACATTTTGGAGTTGGCCACTTGAAACTAAAGAGGCTTAATTTATTCCTCAGACCATACAAAAACAATTCCAAGTAGTTGGCATTTTGAAACAAAAAATTATATGCATGATAAAAGAAAACATAATTTTCTATAATCTTTGATTAAAGCAGGAGTTTCAAAACATGATATAAACCCCCAAGTCACAAGAAACAAGAATGAGAAAGTTGACTCTATAAAATTTAAAGCACCTGCATGACATAATATATAATCAAGCTTAATAATTATATGAGAAAATATCTATAACGTAACTGATAGATTGCTAATTCTCTAACATGCACAAGTTCTTCCAAATCACTGAGAAAAATAGTGGCAGCCAAAACAAGACGTGGACAAAAGACTGGAAGGGTAAATGACAGAGGGAAAAAAGACCAATAAACATGTACACAAAATACTGACCTCCCTCCAAATGAAAAAATAAAAATAAAAATATGCCATCTGAACTTGACAAAAATGAAATAATATACAATGTTGGTCAGAATGTGGGGAAATAGGTCTTTGCATACCTTACTTGTGGGAAAGTTAATTACAGACATTTTTCAAAGCATGTAAAAAATTTAAACTCACATACCATTTGAAAGAGCAAATTGCAATTTCAAATTTATCCTGCAGATATAGTATCACAAATATAAAAGGGTGTGTACAAGGATATTTACCCCAGCCCCGTTTGTCACAGCAAAAAATATAAACCACCTAAACGTCCATCAGGGGGCCTGGTTCAATATATTGTGATATATACTTAAAATACTTAAAATACTGTGTGTTTCTTTTCTCTTGAAAAGAAGCAAATTAGTTCTATGTACACTGTTAAGTGAAAAAAAAGAAAGTTACAGAATACTATGCACAGCATACTATTTTTTTAAGTATATGTTTGTGTATATTGAATACCTAACTCTACATAACTATATGTAAGTGGGTGGTGTGTGTAAGAAGGAAAGAAAGAATAAAGTGAGGACATACAGAAGGATAGCTACCAATCAGGTAACAGTGTTTATTTACCCAAGGGAAAAAATTTAAAAAAAAACAGAATGAAATGTCAGTAACAAGCTTCCCTTTTTACTATTATCTCTTCAGTATTTTTAAAATAATAAATATTACATTAAAATAACCTAAAATTAATTTTCTTAAAAAAAGCAAGCCTCCCAGTTCAGTTCAATAGATAATTACTAAAGACTACACACAAATTTTAAGCTCCTTTCCATATTCACATAAGGCACTATAAGAAAAAAATGAAATATAGTTCTCTTGACTTTGGGGAGTTCATAAGGAGAAATGTAAGCAAATACCTATAATAAAACGCACGAGTCCTACAATGGCAATAAGCACACTGAGAGAGCAATGAACTCACCCATGGAAGGTCAGAAACAAGTACAAAAAGAAGATGAAAATTAGGCTCAGCCGAGTCTTATTGTTATGCAGTCTAACCGCAGAACCGGAACACATCCAGAAACCACCCAGGCCTCAATTTACGGATAGGGTTGTTCGTTACCCCATCTCCCATACCCGGACTCCTTTAGAGTTTTACAAAAGTATTCAGCAGAGTGATGTACCTAATAGGTACAAGAAGTTACAAAAAGTAAATAAAGGAGTTCATTGACCAAGGCTCAGCAAATTTATTCTGTAAAGGGCCAAATGATAAATATTTTAGGCTTTCCAGGCGATATGGTCACTGTCTGCGCCCAACTTTGCCACTGCAGTGTAAAAGCAGTCACAGATTATATGCACACAAACGAGTATAACTTACTTCATTAAAACTCTGTTCATAAACGCAGACAGTGGACTGACTTTGTCCCACAGGCCACTGTTTGCCAGTCCCTATCAAGGACTACTGAGGCAGATAAATAAACCAGAGTGTTGAAGAAGCACAGAGGAGAGCCCGGAGGTGATGAAAAAAGTTGAACAGATGTGGTTCTAGAACTAATTTTGATGGAAGCTATCAACAGAGCTGAGTCCATTACATTAGGGCTGGATTACCTGCAGTTGGAATTGAGGGAGAGGGAAGACCCTTAAATTATAACTCTACTTCTGATCTCTCCTTTTTACTTCCTTGTACACATTAACGGTTCGTATTAACTGTTATACAATACGGCTAGGATAATGGCATTCTCTTGTTCAAAGGCTTTACAATTCAAATGTTATGAAACGCTGAACAAGCCCAAACACCATATGGCAGTTATATATACACTTGTCTGAATTACAGTTTTGTGTGTATAACTTATTTCCACTACTATAAATTGCCTTAAATCACTAAAACAATACTGCAATACACTTTCCCTGCTCCAAAATTCAGGTTCCTTTGATGGCAATAAAATGTGTCAAAATTCTACTAAAGAATGCTGAGTTCTGATGGGTTTATTAAGAAAAAAAAGCTTGAGAAACTTTCACTGTCAAATATATTAATAAAAAATAGAACTTGGGTTTCTCTGTATTAGAACAGGAAATGATCTTAGAGCATCTAATAAGACGTAATAGCTTACTTGCCATTTACCTTCTGTGTAATTTGCCCAGAAAGCAGATATCCCATGTCCAGCAGAATAGTTTTCTCTGCTTTGAGCAGCAAATTTTTTTTTTTTGAACAAAGGTTCCTCAACTACGAGTGAGCTCAGGATCCTAATATTGTCTAAATTTTGTGTATATTTTTTCAATTTCTAATTGTAGTAAAATACACATGGCACAAAATTTACCATCTTAACCATTTTTAAGTATACAGTTCAGTGGTATTAAATACATTCATACTTTTGTGCAACCGCGCCAACCATCCAGCTCCAGAACGCTTCCGTCTTGCAGAACTGAAACTCTCCACACCCATTACACAATACTTCTCCACTCCCCCTTCTCCCCAGTCCCTGGAAATCACTATTCTCTGTTCTGCCTCTATGATTTTTACTACTTGGAGTACCTCATATGAGTGAATCATACAGTATTCATCTTTTCGTTACTCGCTTATTTCACTTAGCATAATGTTCTCAAGGTGGCTCCATGTCATAGCACATTTCTGTCCCTTTTAAGGCTGACTTATATGAAGCTTATTTTTGTCATTTTTTCTATTTATTTTACATATGCCTTGTAGCTTTTTTGTCCCTCACTTTCTGCATGACTGTCTTCTTTTGTGTTCAGTTGATTTTTTTTTTTGTAGTGAAACATTTAAATTCATCTCTCACTTCCTTTGCATATATTCATTCTATATCTATTTTCTTTGCAGTTTCCATGGGGATTACATTTAATATCCTAGTTATAATACTCTAATTTGGATTTGGACCAGCTTAACTTCAATAACAAAAAGTCTGTTCCCTTACATTCCCACACCATTCCTTTCAGTAGTTGATGTAGTAAAATTACATCTTTATACATCTTTCTGTGTCCAAAAAGAAACTGATAATTTTTTTAAAACATTGGTCTCTTAAATTAATGTAGAAAACAAAATGTGGAGTTACAAGTTATAATACTAGCTTTCAGACTAATAATTGCTTTTTAAAAATGCATTAGTCTCTTAAATTGTGTAGAAAGCAAAAAGGGGAGTTACAAACCATCATTATGATAATAAGCTTTTATAGCTGCCTATGTATTTACCTTTTCTGAGATCTCTATTTTTTTCATATGGCTTCAAGTCACTGCCTAGTGTTCTATCATTTCAATCTGCAAGACTCTTTAGCATTTCTTTTAGTGCAAATCGAGGAATAATGAATAATCTCAGCTTTTGTTTACCTGGGAATATCTTAATTTCACTCTCATTTAAAAGGACAGTTTTGCCAGATACAAGACTTTTATTTGACAGTTTTTCTTTAAGCACTTGAACATATCAGGCCAAGTCTTCTGGTCTCCAAAGTTTCTAGAAAGAAATATGCTGATAATCTTACCAAATTGCTGGAATATGTAATGAATCACTTCTCTTTGTCTTTGCCTTTTAACAATTTAATTACAGTGTCTTGGGGCAGGTCTATTTGAGTTCAACCAACTTAGAGTTTGTTGAGCTTCCTAGATATTTGTATTCGTCTTACAACAAATTTGGGAAATTTTCAGCATTAATTCTTCAAATGCTCTCTCTGCCCCTTTCTCTCTCCTCTTTCTGGGACTCCCACAAAGAATGCGTGAGTCTGCTAGATGATGTTGCACGGGTTCCTTATGGTTGGTTCACTTTTCTTCCCGTTTTTTTCTTTCTGCCCCTCAGATTCAATAATTTCCAGTCATAACTTCAATTCACCAATTCTTCCTTCTACCTGCTCAAATGCCCCTTTGAATTCCTCTAATAAAATTTTCATTTCAATTACTATATTTTTTGGCTCCAGAATTTCTTTTTGGTTTCTTTTTAGGTTTTATCTTTATGGATATTTACATTTTGTTCATATATTGCTTTCTCAACTTTCTCCATATCTTCCTTTAGTTTTTGAGCATATTTAAGACAGTTTTTATAAAGTCTTTGTCTAGTAGATCACCATCAGGTCTCTTTCGGGGACAGTCTGTTTAGTTTCTTTGGGCCACACTTTCCTGTCTCTTCATACGCCTTGTGATTCTGTTGCTAAAAACTCATCATTTGAATCTAATTATGTCATGACTATGAAAAAAAGATTCTCCTTCCCCAGGGTTTGCTGTTTTGAATTTTTAATTGTTGTTTTTTAAATTGTCATATGTTGTGTTTGAGCTAAGGATCAGCCTGAGGTATAAACTTAAAATCTTCTGAAGTCTTTTCTAAGCCTGCATCCTTCCCTATCTGTGCATGGCGACTTTTTAATTCCCCCTGCATATGTGGTTGCTTCTGAATGTCCTTAGTTTGTAGTGTCTGGCTTCCAAAAAGGAAAAGAAAGAAATGAAGCAGGAAATAAAAGGGTGCTTGCCTTTTAAATCCCCTAGAAGTTACTTCAACAAGAAGAGATGGAGCTTGTTACAATGGGGCAGAGGATGCCTGCTTCTTTGTCGTACCTTGGAGATCAGAAGCAGCTATCACAGATCCCCAATATCCGGAGGACAGGGGCTTTCTGTCCACCCTGGCTCCCACAAGGTGCATGCAAGCTGCTCCTAGAATGCCTGCATGGCTGGCTGCCTTGAGACTCATAGGTGGGGGGTCAGTAGCAGCTACTACAAAGCTAAGAGTTGCAATTGGCTGAAATTAACCATAATTTACTATCCAAGTCTTTCCCTGGAAGTTGTAAGCCTTCAATAGACTCCAGAGATCCAACCAAATTAGTAATATCAAAGACTCTGCCACTGTAATTGTTGTATTGGTGGGGAGATAGATTCTTCGTGCTTTCTACTTTGCCATACTCCCAGAATCCTCTCCATCTGCATTTATTTTCTGCAATATTTTGTTACTTTGCCCTATCTTAATCAAGTAGCCAAATCTCTGACAACTCTTTAGATTTTCACCTTCCCAAATTTAGATTCTAAATTTAGAATTATTTATTCTAAAATAATTTTCAGTTTACCTCTCACTATACATAAATTAGTTCAGCGCTGTTACAAGAGCTGCATGAGAAGACTCAGTTAACACAACAATTACTAGCTGACAAGTAGAACAAGGACTCAAACCTAAGTCTTCCTACTCCCCAGTTCTGTGCTCTACTAGGCTTAATTGTGGAAAAGGAGATGAGTAACGCTTAAGAATTATGGCATTACCTTATCTAGTGATACTTAATTAAAATATAACTCAAGATCTCACCTTACCATATTTTCTAGATGCTACTAAGAGCCTAAAAGTCCCCACCTGTACAGTATTACCAATCAACAGCTTAGTTGTGCCACACTGGTGTCTACCACAGGCACAGCTTTTCTAAGTATCACGATATGCTATAAGAACTGTGATCTGTGCTCTAGAGTAAATTACAACCTAGCTGGGGAAATAATTCTGATGTGAAATTATTCAGTATATTAATAAGTGCGCACGATACAGGGAAAAAAGTGTAGACATAGAAGACTACAATGGAGCATGACAGGGCAGTTAGAAGCAACACATGTGCATATAGCAAAACAGATAGATCGGAAACATAACACTTAGAAAAAAAGTAAAACTAAGTGAGATATTATACAAAATTATGCACTTGAAATACATGTATACAAAACAATGATAGCCATTTTGCAAAAATACAAAGATATTCATTAGACACTGGAATAGCTGACTAAGGAGAGGAGGGGAATGAAAATGGAGTATGAAGATAAGAGTAAAAAGAAACAGGCTTTGCAAGAATGCAACATAAAGGAGCAATTAAAACTCATATAGTTGATCTATTGGAACTAATATGTAAAGATAATCAAGATAATGTTTAAGCAATAACAGCAAGATATATCATGGTATATATAGTAACCTATTTCTGAATATGTGTCTCCATTTTTATATGTACATGTGCAAGTATGAAAAAATAGTTCTGGAAGAATGTACCAAACTAAATCTCAGGGACAGAGCAGTAGAAAAGAGGACTTTCCATTTCTGAACTTTCAAATAGCTCTTCAATTTATTTTAAGTTTGTAAAAAATTTTTATAAACTTTGGTGTTAGATAGAGATATGTTCAAACACTAAGTGTGATTTTGGGAAAGCAACTAAACCTCTCTTAGATTTCTTATCTATTAAATAGAAAATAACTACACTAATTCATGGCAGGGGAGTTATAAGAATTAAAACAGACAACAAATACAGCATTCCTAGCACAGTGCTTCCTCCACTCCCCTATGTAAAAGCATGCAATTAAAATTAAGAATGGGTGATAATGAGAAATGCAATTTAGAGAAGGAAAAGGTCATGGAAGATAAGAGTCAAGCAGAGCTTTAAAAAACAAGGTAGAATAGCAATAAGAAAGAGCTGGGGTTAAGGTATTACCAAAATACTGTAAAGAAATAAGAATAAGCGCATAGAAAGAATGAGATGTATAAACATGTGTCCTATTGTCTAACACAAAATCCATGTTCAGTGAGTATCTGTTAAGTAAAAGAAAAAGGTGCACATTAGGGAATAATAGGGGAAAAAAATAAGAATACTGAGGTAGGGTAGGGTAGGGTCATATTTTAGAGATCCCTGAAATCAAAACGGTGGTTAAATTTAATACAGTTGCTAATACTAGGCTTCTAGAGTCAGAGTTCAATAGCAAAGCCATATTTTAGGAAGATATGGTCTGGCAGCAGTAAGCCACATTGACAGGAACTAGAATTAAGCAGTTATAATGAATAATTTAGTTATATACATTCAGTTTAGTTATATCTTAGAATACACAGGGTGGGGCAAAAGTAGGTTCACAGTTGTTTGTATGGAAAACAATTCAATGCTTAATAAATAATAATATAAGAATAAATTCTGTGTCTCAAGTGCTTATAACTGTAAACCTACTTTTGCTCCGCTCTGTATATTGTACATATAACAATATTATAGACAGGAAATGAGATGGGGAACTGAACTGAGATGGCAGCTAATCAGAACAGAAATGTGACTAAGATATTAGAATATGATACTGAACTGCCCTAGTAATTACGATTAGCATTTGTACTTGTAAGTGAATACATATATAAAGAAACTCTGAATTACTTCTAAATAACATTATGGAGGAAGAGTCAATCTCCTACATGCTAACTCACCTGATCTTCTGGAAACAAAATGCCTTTCTGAGCATTTATTCGTTTAAAAAGATCCCCTCCTTCACAGTAATCCATCACTATGTAGAGAGAGCCATTTTCTACAAAATATAAACATTACATGCCATTGCTTAACATGTGTATCAAAAGCATAGATAAATTAAAGGTACTGAAAGGTTTACTAAAGAGCAGCAATTAATTAATTGTGTTCTGTTAAACCAAAAACAGAACCACACTCAAAAGATTTAGAGTACAAAGTCAAGGTATGCTGGTCACATAGATTATACAATAATTCAAGTTAATAACTCCATCATTAATTATTTTTCTACCAAGAAAACACCATCTTATTGGACACTGGTGTCCACATTGACCCAAGCATCTCTGAAATACAGACAATGTGTAGACAGATATACAGATACTCCTTGACTTACAATGGGGCTATATCCCAGTAAACCCATCTTAAGTTAAAAATATGGTAAGTTTAAAATGCATATTTTATTTTTATTTTGTTAAAGATTTTATTTATTTACTTTTTTGGAGGGGAAGAGAGGGAAAAAGAGAGGAGAGAAACTTCAAGTATGTGGTTGCCTCTCACAGGCCCTGAACTGGGGACCTGGCCCACAACCCAGGCATGTGCCCTGACTGGGAATCAAACTGGCAACCCTTTGGTTCATAGGACAGTGCTCAATCCACTGAGCCACACCAGTCAGGGCTGATCCTTATTTTTTTAAAGCATGCTCTATTTTACTAGGTACCAAGTTTATCAGGAGCAAGGATACTTTAGTTCTAATTCACACTCAGAAACTGGTATGCAATATGAGCCTGAAACAGTCATTTAAACTATCTTCTACTTTCTATCTAGATTATCTTTCTGTTTTACAGTTTAGAGGGATTGATGATAATATTGGGAATGACATCAATCAGACTTCGAAAAGGCTCCTTGACCTGCCTTTTGAGAAGCTTTGTCGTATCTTAGTTCCTGCATTAACAAAAATAATGATATATATTTCCAAAACAGCAATACAGCTATGACATTTTAAGAACGTGAGAACACTTTTAACATACCTCAATATTATAATAATGAGGTATACAGGGGAATACTAATGAATAGAATACTTTCTAAAGATCAGACCATTTTCTCAGTAGCAGTACTGGTAGCACTTAAAAGGAGTTTAGTTTAAAAAGATGTGAATTACCGTCCCTGCTTTGTCCAAATTCTTGCACTTACCCCACTGCTTCTTTTTAAGAAATCATAGTAACTGTGAGCCAGTATTAAACTACACAGGGATGGTCGGTGTATTCTCCTAGAATCAAGCTGATACTCATGTGCATATGTACTGAAGCAAAAATTATATACTTTTCTTCCTATGAATACATTCACATTCTCTTACAGGGAAAATATCCAAAAGTTCTCATATGGCTTACGAGCTTTTGGAACTCTCTTGAAAAATTTATCTGACCTTCAAATGATTCTCTATACTGGACAATATTTGGGTGCTTCATGTTTGCCAACACTGCAACTTCTCTCCTTGATTCTTCCCTTTCTTTATTGGACATCTTAAATGGGAGGAAAAAAGAAAATATCAAATTAAACATCACTACACAACCCAGAAGTCCATCAATAAGAGAGTGGTTAAAAAAATAATGGTAACAGTAAAGCATGGTCCAAATAACAAAAATACAGTCAGAAGTAAAAAAGACTGAACTGAATCAACAAGTAAAACGATTTTAAGATGTTCAAACTACATTAAGTTACAGAACAGTAGACATATAAACAGAAGCACTCATCACAGAAAAAACTCTGAAAGGATATATAGACTATTTCGAAATAGTGGCTTTCCTGGGCTTATGGCAGTCTTCCACTTAAGATTATACATTGCCACATACTTTTTAAATCTCTAATAATGGGCCCCTTGTAACCAGGCTATTACTTAAATAACCAAATGAAAAATTCTTGTACACTTACTCTTGAGATATTAATTTCCTTGATAACATATTGTCTGCCATCTTCTGTAGACTTAACAAGAATGGCTTTTCCGAATGAACCTTCTCCAATCTTCTGCAGTCTAACATACTTCTCCATAGCTCTTTTTCTAAGGCATCTTAACTGACGTGCTAGAGACAAACAAAAGTAACAGTTAACACATAAGCATGTCTTCTGTGACAATTATAATGTTTAATTTATATTATAACTCCTTTGCAATTTGTTTACTTAAAAATATTTTAGGCCCGGCTGGTGTAGCTCAGTGGATTGAGCGCGGGCTGGGAACCAGAGGGTCCCGGTTCGATTCCCAGTTGGGGCACATGCCTGGGTTGCGGGCCAGGTCCCCAATGAGGACCATGTGAAAGGCAACCATACATTGCTCTTGCACCTTCCCTTCTCCTCTCTCTGAAAATAAATAAAATCTTAAAAAAAAAAAAAGAATATTTTAAATATTTATTGGAAGTTAAAAAAAAAACACTATCTCGATTTTACTCATACAATCTGATTATAGCTAAAAAGAGAAAAACAGTGATGTTTCAATTTTATAAGAAGGCCTTGTAAAGTCAAAATACTGTATATACTTAATGTTTGTGGAGAGAGAACAAACTTTTTCTTGTATGAATTACCAGCACTATTTTATCATCTCTAATAAGAATGAAAACTTAATAAGACTATTTCCCAAAGTTCTTTAACTAATCCCTTATTAGACATTCAAACTGTTAACATTTACCATTCTAAAATGACTTTAGATAAAATTTCCATATGTACATCTTTACATACTTATTATAAAAATTCCTTAGGATAAGTTTCTAGTCCAAAGAATATGAAAGCTTTCAAACACACTGCAGCCCTGGTCAGACGGCTCGGCAGCTGGAGCACTGTCCCACACACCAAAAGGTTCCCCAGTCGGGGGATGTGTGGAAGGTGACCAACTGACGTTTCTCTCTCACATCGATGTCCCTCTCTCTCCCCTCCTCTCCCTTGGGTAAAGATTAAAGGAAAAAGAAAAAAACATATTGGTTAACTGTCTGGAAATGCCTAATAACTTATTCTAACCTGTATAAAAATTCCTGCTCCTAGGTACTCTGGTATAGTAACACTGGTTATTATTTTTTTAAATCTTTGAGAGGCAATAAAGGGTAGTAGTTAGAGCACTGGAACCTCGGAGTCAGAGAACCTGAGCTTAAACCCTGGCTTTATTAATTATCTGTTATGTGATCTTTGACAAGTTACTCACCTTCATGTGCCTCAGTTTGTTCATCTGTAAAATGTGGATAAAAACAGTTTACACTTACAGAATTGCTGGGAAAATTAGTTAATTTCAGTAATGTACTAAGAACAGTGCTGGCCCATAATGAGCACAGTGTCACTATCAGTTATTAATTATTATTAACTGTTATTATTTATTATGTTTGATGGGGAAAATGGTGTCTCATTTTTAGTTGAATTTATTTTGCATCCCAGGGATTTTGAAAAATTCATCCATGCTTATTGAACATTTAGTTGTATTCCTGATCTTTTGAATTCTCCATTCATGTCCTTTGTCCATTTTCTACCGGGAGAGCCTTTTTAAAATTAATTTGTAACAAAACAAACTAGCAAAATAGCACCAGAGGCATGGAAACAAGGAACAGAGGGGAGGGGGAAGAAGGAGTGAAGAAGGAGAAGGGTCTAGTCAAGGAACATGGATGAATGATCTAGGGACATGGACAATAGGGTGGGGACTGACTGTGGTGGGGGAGTGGACGGGGCAGTGGACAGCAATGGGAAAAACTGGGACAACTATAATAGAACAACAGTAAAATAAAAAAATAAAGAATTTGAAAATTGACCATTCACATATTACACATACTTACCTTTTTTTAGTTATAAAATATAAAGCTCATATTACAAACCAAAAAATAAAAATAAAAAGAGGTGACAAGACTACAAACTTACAAAGATAAAAAGGATTACTACTATGAACAATTGTATGCTGTGACAAATTCATGTGTCAAC
This sequence comes from Micronycteris hirsuta, assembly GCA_004026765.1. Lineage (NCBI taxonomy): Eukaryota > Metazoa > Chordata > Mammalia > Chiroptera > Phyllostomidae > Micronycteris > Micronycteris hirsuta. Next base: position 155,717 of record PVJI01001436.1, read on the forward strand.
TTGACTGGGTCATGGGGTGCCCAGATATTCCGTTAAATGTTACTTCTGGGTGTGTCCGTGAGGGTGTTTCTGGATGAGATTAACATTTTAATTGGTAGACTGAGTAAAGCAGATTGTCATCCTCAGTGTGGATGAGCCTTGTCCAATTTGCTGAAGGCCTGAATAGAATAAAAGGCTGAGTATGAAAGAAAAAAATTAATTTGTAAAAGCTCCTTTAAGGAAGATGTGAGCCCTTCTCTGTAATAAATTTTTTATTCCTTATATATGCTATTTGCTTTTCAATTTTATTTAAATATGAAAGTTCAATATAAATAAATTTTTCAATCTTTTCTTTCTATTTCTGCCTTTGGTATAATGAGACCTTTACCATACCAAGATAGTTGATTAAGGTCATTAGTAGCTTTAGCAATAGTAATTTCAGAAGACTGGTGGGGACAGAAGTCAAATATGCTAGGTAGTGAAAAAGTTAAAGAGAGGAGAGAGGAAAGGAGAGGAGAGAGAGTCACAAAAGCAATCATTAGCACTGCCTAATGGCAAGATCATCATCACTGTGGAGATACATGAATTCACTATGTTAATCTAAAACTAATAAATGTTTAATTTATGTAACTTGCTCTTTTCTATTTCCATTCACAGCAAGCAGGCTTTCTATGTATGATTCCCTCCTAGGAGAAAATGGGTTTGTCTTGAAAACTAAATTAAAATATCTGTGATAGTCTTCCATGTTTTTATTACAAATGAACAAATCCATTTTTTTTCATTTCACCTATCAATACTAAAATTTGTTTAATTTTATTTTGCCTCTAGAAAATGATCTGATTTCCTTAAATGACAAAACTCATATTCTGGGTCTATAAGACTAAAGGCCAGAACCCAGCCTGTTGTAAAATCAATGGGATAATTATTCCTCATAAAATTCTGTGGGAAAGAGCTTTCTTCTACTTAGAAAACATTATAACCATTTTCCATTACAAATTTCCTGTAAGAAATGACAAGGCTTTTAGCAATTTAACAGCAACAAGAAATTAGCTGTTACGATAGCAGTACAGCATTATCAGTAAATTAAAGTAGAAAGTCATTGCGAGCACTTTCAAGTCCAGCTTTGTTCAAATGGCATCTAGAATGGCTATCTGGGCACCAGCCAGAATTTAATGACTTCTCTAGGACATGAAAGTATGTTACATTGCTATGCTATTTAGAAAAAAAAAAATTAAGATAAGCTCATCTTAGAAAACTAAATTTTGTAAGTCAAATTACATTAAATAATAACTACATAATGAGATTAGTTCACAGCCATCATTATTTTGTAACTTTTGCCAAGAAAGAAAAAGTAAATTAGTCAATTTGGCCCTGCCTCAAAATTTAGCTGCCAGTTTCTTTCAAGGGACCACAACAACGAGATGGAAGCTCTAAGAGTCTCCAGTACTGCATTCCGATACCTACCCCATTGCTGAGCACTGTGGTTCTGACAACTCAGTAGATTACAACCTACTGCCCCTGGTGGGGAAGGATGATTCTAATTGCCATCAAATAATGTCAAGTGCAGACACCTTTATGAACAATGAAAGACTTCTGGTTCAGAGTTTCAGAGCAACTGACAACCCCTCCTTTCCTGCAGAGTCCACACTAGACAAATGTAGCACATTAGAGGAACCAAAAGGGAACACACGAAAGACAGATTACTTTGCATCTTACAACATATCTGATTAAACTACTTATTTCCTAGTTGTGAGACTTCTCAGCTGAATTACAATCCTGGAAGACTTTCAAACCAAATGAAATAAAAGATAAAATGTACTACTATAGGCTTACACATCCAAAATCATTACAATGTAACCAAAGGAACACAAAATCCTATTCTAATTTTATTATTGTAATAAACTCAAATCAGAAATAAATGCCCTTTCTATGCTTCAGCTTTCAACATAAAATCAAAATCCCAATACCAACTTGACAGTATTCTTAAGGTCTCTAACAATTACATTAATTTAATCTCCATAATACATATCTGATATTGAAGATATTCAAAGCACAAAATCAAAGATGTCTTTGATACTTGAGCTTTCCAAAGAGTTATGTGATATAACAAATAAAGCAGTGGGTTTGGAAAAATAAAAGTACATGAACAAGTGCAACCCAGCTGACTTCTCCAAGCCTGAGATACTTCATCTAAAAACACTGAAGATTTAAACATTATGTTATCTTAATGGCCCTAACAACACGAAAAATGACTCAAGGAGAAGAAAATAAAAGAGCTGAATTGGTCAGAAAGCAGGAAACGAACATTGTTTGTAATTGTACTATTAGACACAAAGATTAACAGAGAGATATAGCCGAAGCCTTTCCTTCAGAAAAACGAGAAACCACGAGTACTTACTTTAGCCTAAATCTTTAAAAAGTAAAAAAAAAACTGCAACTTACAGTTAAACAGAGCAGTTGAATATACATATTTACCTCTACTCTTCCTCAAACCCAACACAACTTTAAAGGGATAAAAAAAGGCAGAAGAAAGAAAGCAACAACAACAAAATTCTGGAAGCTGACAGACCAAAAACAGGCGGCAACTGACTTGGGAGACTAAAGAAAGCTCTATCCCAAGCCGGCAGTGGGAAATAAGTCGACTCCCACTACAGACTAGCTCAGTAACTGGAAGTACCAGGTGCCTCTGAGAGTAGGGGTAATATTAGGACTAAAACAAGATTGGGTGACTGTGTAAGAAACAGACACACAGTTTGCCGCACCCACTTCTCTCCATCAGGTGATTATCCCTCTCTCACCCTGGCAGAAGACTAGAGATTTCTCTAGATTGGGGATATCTGACACAGCTGAGAGTGGAAAGGCCATATTTATAAGCATACCTCATTTCACTGTGTTTTATTTTACTATACACTTCACAGATGTTGCATTTTTAACAAAAAGAAGGCAAGACCCGCTACCAGCAAAAAAAATTGCAGGGGTCTGGAACCAAACCCACAACATCTCTGATGCATGCCTGTGTAATCTGGGAAATTAAGTGGAAGTCTACATAGTAAATGGTGACACTCTATTCCAACCATGACAGTGTAGCTCGTGTCAGACCAACCCACCTCCAAAAACAATAATAAACACTGAGTAAAATATACAAAACAACATATAGGAATTAAGTGGCTATAATCATTGCAAGGTAGGAACATACTAGTGAGCTCCACATTTACCCCACCCCTTTCCCGGAAGACATCTTCCAAACTGTGGCACGGCAGAATGGAGCTTAAGTACAAAGCTGCAGTCCTAATGGGCTGAGGAAAGACAGGTCAGAGTTTAGGGCTGCCAAAATCCTGGAGAGGAGGGAAAAGAACAGAGGGAGTCTAAAACTCCACTTAGAAATTCCTCTCTTGTCAGTTAGCCCATTCCTAAAAGGGCAAGAATAAAACAGGCTAGTCCTAACAAAGCCTAAAACCAATCCTTGACAGGAACAAGGTTATCAGCTGATACTCCATCAGCCTGCCAGAACAAAACAACAATTTTTGGAAGACAAAGGTTCCAAAAACTCTAAGGCTTTTCATTCACAACTTCTAGCATCCAATCAATAATTATGAGGCATGTTAAAAATAGAGAGAGAGAGAACCAGAGAACCAAAATGAAAAGAAACATACACAATAGAAATAGGCTCACAAATGACTCAAATATGGAGTTAGTCTTAATAATCATAATTAATATGTTCAAGAAAATAAAAGGATGAACAAAAATGCTTTTTTTAAAGATGTTTTTTAAAAAAAGATTTTAAAGATGGATAATTTCAACAAAGAACTAAAGTTTATTTTTCAAATTAAGTAAACATTCTAGAATTAAAATATCTGAAATTAAGAACCCATTGCATGGGTTTTACAGCAGACAGGATTAGTAACCTAGAAAATGAACCAATAAAAAGATCTGATGAGACTTCCAGCCAAGATGGAGGTGTAGATAGATACACTGAGCCTCCTTGCACAATTAAAAGAAGGACAACAACAAATTTAAAAACAAAAAACAACCAGAACTGACAGAAAATTGAACGGTATGAAAGTCTGACAACCAACGAGTTAAAGAAGAAACATTCATCCAGACCAGTAGGAGGGGAGGAGATGGGCAGCCGGGCAGAGAGGACTCACAGCAAGGTGGTGGCTGGCGGACCAGGCAAGGCGGTGGCTAGCAGAGTGGGCAGTCCCACCTTCCCGTGCAGATAAACTGGGAGGAACAACTGGGTAGTGAGACAGACCGCACAACCCAGGGTCCCAATGTGGGGAAATAAAGCCTCAAACCTCGACTGAAAACACCTGTGGGGGTTGAGGTGGCAGCAGGAGAAAATCCCAGCCTCACAGGAGAGTTCGTTGGCAGCAGGAGAAAATCCCAGCCTCACAGGAGAGTTCGTTGGAGAGACCCACAGGGTCCTAAAATGTACACAAACCCACTCACCAGGAGTCAGCAGCAGAAGGGCCCAATTTGCTTGTGGGTAGAGGAGGAAGTGACTGAAAGTCGACTGAGAGCTGAGCAAGCTGCATTGTTCCCTCTCCGCCCACCCCCCACATACAGTGTCACAACACGGCAATGTGGGTAGCCCCGCCTTGATGAATACCTAAGGCTCCACCCCTTACTATGTAACAGGTGTGCTGAGACAAAAAAACATGGCCCAAATGAAAGAACAGATCAAAGCTCCAGAAAAAATACAACTAAGTGATGAAGAGTTGGCCAACCTATCAAATGCAGAGTTCAAAACACTAGTAATCAGGATGCTCACAGAATTGGTTGAGTATGGTCACAAAATGGAGAAAAAAGTGAAGGCTATGAAAAGTGAAATAAAGGAAAACGTACAGGGAACTACCAGTGACAGGAAGGAAACTGGGACTCAAATCAATGGTTTGGACAAGAAGGAAGAAATAAACATTCAACCAGAACAGAATGAAGAAACCAGAATTCAAAAAAATGAGAATGAGGACAGGCTTAGGAATCTCCAGGACAAGTTTAAACGTTCCAACATCCGAATCACAGGGGTGTGAGAAAGAGAAGAGGAACAGCAAGAAATTGAAAACTTACTTGAACAAATAGTGAAGGAGAACTTCCCCAATCTGGTAAAGGAAATAGACTTCCAGGAAATCCGGGAAGCTCAGAGAGTCCCAAAGAAGTTGGACCCAAGGAAGCACACACCAAGACACATCATAATTACATTACCCAAGATTAAAGAGGAGAGAATCTTAAAAGCAGTAAGAGAAAAGGAGACAGTTACCTACAAAGGAGTGCCCATAAGACTATCAGCTGATTTTTCAAAAGAAACCTTACAGGCAAAAAGAGGCTAGAAAGAAGTATTCCAAGTCATGAAAGCCAAGGACTTACATCCAAGATTACTCTATCCAGCAAAGCTATCATTTAGAATGGAAGGGCAGATAAAGTGCTTCCCAGATAAGGTCAAGTTCAAGAAGTTCACCATCACCAAGCCCTTATTATATGAAATGTTAAAGGGACTTATCTTAAGAAAAAGAAGATCAAAACTATGAACAATGAAATGACAACAAACTCAAAACTATCAAACAACCAAACCTAAAAAAAAATAACAAAAACAAAAACAATCTAACAAATAGAACAGGAAGAGAATAACAGAAATGGAGATCACATGGATGGTTATCAGCGGGGAAGGAGTGGAGGGAATGGGGGAAAAGGTACAGGGAATAAGTAGCATAAATGATAGGTAGAGAATAGACAGGGGAGGTTAAGAATAGGAAATGCAGAAGCCAAAGAACTTATATGCACGACCCATGGACATGAACTAAGGGGAAGGGGGATGCAGATGGGAGGGGGTATGCAGGGTAGAGGGGAGTAAAGGGGGAAAAGTGGGACAACTGTAATAGCATAATCAATAAAATATATTAAAAAAGGAAAAAAAGATTTGATGAATAAATAACAGAGGGAAAAAATAAAAACATCTACAAAAGAAAGAGAAAAGATAAAGATGGATGGATGAATACGAAGACTCAGTATCAGAAAGATTTTAATTCTTAATCTCTAAATTTACCAGTAATGTTGTCCTCATAAAAACAAAAGCTTCGGGGGTGAGAGGGAGAAGACAAGCTGATTTTAAAGTTAATATGAAAAAAGCAAGAACAGCCAGAGAAATACTGAAAAAGACCAATGAAGGAAAACTTATTCTACTTGACATCAAGACACATCACGGGAATTAATAAGACTACATAAAAATCGTACAGAGCAAAAACTAGTATAAGTCAAAATTCAAAATTAAAAAGAAAAAATATATATCTTAGATTATACACCAAGGGCTCATTTTTCTAATAGATAGAAAGCTCCTACATATTTGTAGAAAAAAATCCAATAGAAAAATGGACAAAGAATGTGAAGTTAAAAGTTAACAACAGAAAGGAATATAACTGATGTTACAATGTGCAAAGGTATGCAATCTTACTTAAAGAAAAATAAAAGTACAAAAGATAAGTTTTGTTATGTATATTTTAACATGATAAAAAAAGTACAAGAGATAGCATTTTTTAGCCATCAGAATGGCAAAATTCAGAAAGTTTGTTATTGTACTGTGTTGAAGGAAAATGTAAGAAAATAGAATATGGTGAGAATACAAACTGATACAAATACAAAGGCATATTAATTCAGCAATGTTTACCAAAATTATAAATGTTCAGACACTTTAATGCAGCAATTCTCTAGGAATCTACCCTATATTTTCAAATGTATTAAAATGAGACATGTACAAAGTTATCCTCTGTAGCACCATCTGAAATGGCAAAACTTAAATATCCATTGTCAAAGGGAAAGAAACATTTATATTGATATGAATTTTTAAGTAGAAAAATAAATATATCATACTCCCCTCTGAGTATTAAAAGAAAATATATGTGTATTTATACTTACATTTACTTATATATGTGTGTATAAATATATATAATCCTTACATACAAACATAACTACTTGTATAAGTAAGTAAAATCTCTGAAGGGTTATAAAATAAACTTAATACTGACTGCCTTCAGGGAAGAGAACTGAGTAGTTAAGAAGATTTCTCAGTTTCTTATACCTTCCATTTTGAAACTATATGAATGTATTATCTGTTCAAAACAATAAATTAAATTTAAATTTAATAATAAATACTGATAGAAAGAAGTAGGAAGAATACTACCTGAGTCAATTTCTTCGGTTAAAATCCTTGAATAGTTCCCCATTCCCAAACTTCTGATCCTGACACTCAGTTTTTCTATACGGCATCACTCTCCTTTCAAAGTACGTCAACTATGCTCCAAAATATCTACCTATATATCTTGCCTCTAGTCAAATCAGACACCTTTCCTCACATTTTACTAAGAATTTCCTGAAGCCACAAACAAGCAATGCTTGGCATAATAAAATTTTGTGCATCAAATATGAAAAATGTCAGAATATATGAATGACAAACTTCATCCCCACCAATGTTGAACATTAAGTCTATTCAGCTATATGATGGACAAGTTATCCTAAGGGGAAACATCAGTCAAGGAATGTCAGCAGATTTTAAGAAGTCCTTAGGGTACTGTCCACAGCTACAATTCATACATATAGTTCTCCCCAAGTAATGCATACTATTTGGGGTTATGGGAGAGGGTCGATTTATCTACTCAGTAAGGAAAGTCCATGCTTTATTTCTATTACTCAGAAAAGCAGAAAGTTAAAAACAGGAATCTTTACTAGACTTTTTTTCCCCCAAAATATTTGTTTTTCTTCTATGTAAGTCTATTCAGGAAATTAACAGCTTCCCAAGTGGAAACTACCAACATGTAAATAATTTATATTAATGAAATAGTGTCATGACCATGACTTAACCATGACTTAGAAGGTAGATTAGACAGAGTAAAATTTACTTGGAATTCAATGTCAATGTATTATTAAAATGACCTCAAAAGAACTCCTGTGGCCACGTTCCCATAAGCCTTAGTACTTGTGACTTTTACTGGGCAAAAACCTGTTTTCCCACAAAATAAGCTCCTTACCTTTCACCTAGAACAATGGGCAATTTTAAATGGAGAAGATCTGTGGATCCTCTCACTCCAGACAAATCTAAACTAGAAACAAAGGGCTATTTCTCTCCATATTTGGCTTCCCTCCATCATCTCTACAATACTGCTGCATCATAAGAAATGGCTATTATTAGTATACATTGGATATTAGCTTAATCCTTCATAAATATTTCTGATGTAACTTAGAATGGCAATAAAATTTTTTCTGTTTCTTGGGGGTGGATCTTACATTAGAGAGTAAAAATTAGGCCTGCATATAAAGAGTTATGATGAACTCTGAAAGTAGAACTTTTAATATGTCTTACATATAGAAATCGTTTTAAATTATGGAAACTGAAATATAAGATTATAGGCTAACCAGTTGCTACTCATTTTCTGATTAAATTTATGTGTAACTGAAGATTGGAGACAACATATACCCCTGCAAATGACTGCTTATGCATACCAAGCCTTCTATTATTTTAATAGCTTTTAAAATAATGTCCAATGTTTGTTTTGTAATACATATTGTTCCTTGGAGAATTAACATTCTAGTGAGTTAAGGATATTATTTTTCTGTGCACTCAAGGTATCCATGCAATCTCTACCTAAGCAGGTCTAAAGAAGGTCTCCTCTTTTCCAATATGATTGCCATTTTGCATATCATTGCTTCCCCCAAGAGCAACTCACCTCAATGACACAAGACGTTGGTAGGAATAACGGTGATGATCTATAAGCAAAGGTCTAGGTGTAGCAATCTTCCTATGGAACTTAATGAGTCAGAGGCATCATCACGCATTTCGAAAATGACATCCTGAAAAAGAAACGAAGTCTGTCTAACCAGCAGCTCACAGCCCGCTATAAACAGGGCAGTGAAACTCCCACACCTGACACCAGCCTTTGGCCGACTGCACAGGTTTGACTCGGTCCCGTCTCGGGCAACGCCCCGTGAGACGTGTACGCACTGCCGGGAGGAAACAAACTGGTTTCTGAGCCCCTAGGAAACGGCGGGCGGCAGCAGGGGGAGTGCCTCGGTTACCACCTCTCTAACTTCAGAGGTGGTTACTAGTGGCGGGGTGGGGGCTGGCGGCATTTGGCACTAGGAGGCTACCTGCCTTCCAAGTCCTCCTGCCTCGCAATGCCCGCTCTAGATTCCAGGACTTGCAGAGAAATGTTAGGGACCCTAGGCTGAAGACTCCGCACCCTACAGCCCCTAAAGCCTGGAGCGCGCAGAAGACGAGGGAACGGCCGGCGCGTCACTGGCGCTGGCGTGTGACGTCAGCGCGCGGGAGTCAGCCTGCTGTGGAGGGGGCTGAGACAGGGCGGGGCGAGGCGAGGCGGGGCGGGGGGCGGGACAGAGCGGGCGGTGGGGGAGGGGTGTGGGGGCCACAGACCTGCAGGTGGGAGAGGTGAACGTCAGGCTGAGCTGTGAAGTATGAAGCAGTATGGCAGAGCGGAACAAGGGCGAGAACTTACTACTAGAAGTTGATTTGAAACGAAGCATATTATAAATTTGTCCCAGGCATACTACACAGAGAAAATAACTTTTTTAAAATATCTGAAGGTTTATTTTCGAATGCCACATTTCAAAAAGTAATTTGGCTTTAAAAAGCAAGCCCTTTTTCTAGTACATTTTGGATGATTAAAACAAGAGAGTATTTTTAAGTCTTCAAAAAGGCTTAAAATACTTTAAAAATTTTAAGGTACAATGTGATTTTCTACATCTATACATCTAATGTGTGTATAAATCAATTGCCAGTATATCGAAAGGTGTAAGTACCTTCCTTCATTGCAGGACCTTCTAAGGTAGAAACATTTTCATATAATAAGAATGTTGTCCTGACTATTCCTACCATTGAAGTGCCTTAACCTGAGATACTGGGGATTCCAAACCTGAAGCTGAAAGAGGGTGGCACAACTCCAAGTTGTATCCGTTATACACAAGTTGTATGTAGCTTGGGGAGAGAGACCACAGATTTTGCCAGAGACCTCAGAGGTATAATGATTCGGATCTTTGCTCCAGAAAAATATGTTTCCTTCTCCCTCATTTCTTCCCCAACACATAAACACCAAGACCTTTGGGTTCTCCTACCAATCTTTGGTTTACTTCTGCTTAGAAGACAGACTATTCCTAGCATGTAAATAGAAGGTTTTGGGCTTTTTTGCTAGGAGATGGCACTGCAAGTTATTCAACCTGGTAAACTGGAGAAAATCTGCTTCAACTTATTTACTCTTCAAATTCTACACAAAAGACTTGTTTTCCTCATTTTCTCACTTCTAGGCTAACCTCCTGTGAGTCTTCCACCCCCAGTTAGTCAGTAGGAATTTAGGTATCTGAATGCATTTTAACTTTATTTCTACCCACATTCCTTTGTACAGCAAAGTGACATGAAAACATTTGCCAAGTGCCAAGCTAGCAAATTCTTTCTGGCTGCTTTCATGAAGAATGGTTAATGAGATTCCTCCTCAGACAATTGTTTTGCTCCTGTCATAAATTGTTAGCAGGAATAGAAACTGAGAGTCTTTGTAGAAGGCATGCTAGCAATATGTATATCGACAAGTTCACTTCTAAGTGGGTGAACATGTATTATGAGGATAACCATTATTTTTATAACCAGAAAAACTAGAAAAAATGTGAATTCTAATAATAAGGACTTGATTAAATAAATTATAATATATTCAAACAATAGAACATTTTGAAGCCAAGACAAGGGTCATCTGGATCTATTCTTACTGACATAGAAAGATGCCCCTGATATATTGTTGAGTAAAGAAAGCGAGTTATTGTAACCTGGATTAGGAGGATTACCTGATGATTTCCCTTTCTGGTTTATATACTTCTGAAGAGTTTAATTTTTTTTCTTTTTACAACAAGAATATTTGAATTTCTTTCACTCCTTTTATTTAAATATTTTATTGGATTTTTCTTTCAAACAACAAAGTCTTTGCTCCTTGCAATAACCCAATAACACAAGTATATAAAAATAAGGCCTGTAGTCTCTATCCCCAAAAGTCCCCCTACATTTATTCCTCCAAGAGGCCAATGTTAAGAGTTTTACAAATATCATCTACAATTTTCTGTAAGCTTATAAAAACGTGTTTATTCGTATGTTTTAGTCTTTTAAAATGAGATTATAGTGTACATATTTTGCAACTTGCATTTTATTTAACAGTATATCATGAATATCTCTAGAGATAACTAATTCTTGTTAATGATATCAATATTCCCTGATAAGGATGTGCCAAAATCTATTAAATGGGTTTGCTGGGCCAAAAAGTATGCTTTTTTTAAATTTTCTTTTACTTTGATATTCCTGTGCTTTGGTTATATATTGCTGGGTAACATCCACCCTAAAACTTAAGTGACTTAAAACAACAATGATTATTATTTCCTCACAGTTTTGTGGCCAGAACATCGAGCAGGTTTGGGGTGGTTCTTCTTCTCCACATGCCTTTGGCTGGGCTCACTCACTGAGCTTCATACAGTGAACATCCATGCTGAACTGGATGGTCCGAGAAGCTTCGCTCACATGTCTGGCGGTGCCTTGGTACTCCTCCACAACTCACTTGCTTTGTCTCTCCACTCCCTCCTCCACCTAATACACACACGGCTATCCTGGGTTGCTCACATTATAGTCTCAGGATAGTCACACCCCTTTCATAAAAGTTGACTTTATATAAGAAGGAAGTAGAAGGTGCCAGTCTTTTAAAGGTCCAACCAGGTACAGGTATAGTGTGTCCCATATGCCACATTCTTGGAGAAAAGAAGGCTCAAGGCCAGGCAAGATTTACATGGAGGGGAGGGGTCAATGTTGGCTGGCCTATTTGTAGACAGACTATCTACATACTGGATTATTTTTCATTTTTATAAGATTTTATTTATTTATTTTTAGACAGAAGGGAAGGGAGGGAGAAAGAGAGGGAGAGAAACATCCATGTGTGGTTACCCCTCACGTAGCCCCCACCAGGGACCTGGCAGGAAACTCAGGCATGTGCCCCGACTGGGAATCGAACCGCGACCCTTTAGTTCACAGCCCGCACTCAATCCACCAATCTACGCCAGCGAGGGCAATTTTTTTTTTTAAGATTTTATTTATTTATTTTTAGACAGAAGGGAAGGGAGAGAAAAAGAGAGGGAGAGAATACATCCTGGATTATTTTTTTAAAGTTTAAGAAATTCAAACTCCCAATAGCTTTGTACAAAAGTGCCTATTTCCACCACCACTGGATGTTTCTCTCTTAATTTTGCAAAAATTTTGAATTTCTTCCTTGTACATCCCTTGTCCCTTTTATATTTGATTATCTTTCTAAAAAATCAATTTGTAGGTGCTATTGGTAAAATATAGAAATAAACCCCTGGCTATATTGTGGAAGAAATATTATTGACAGTCTCTCACTAATATTTTGATACTTTTTATGGTATCTTTGGCCATACAAAAATTTGTATGTGATCAAATCTGTCAGGATTTTATTTTGTAATTTAGGTTTCTAATTTTACCAAGAAAATATTCTCTCACCCACAAAGTTATCCAAATAATCTTAATGTTACTGTGTTTTCATTGATAAGTTTAATACATTTGAAATTTAGTTTTATATATGATTTAACATAGAGACTAGCTTTGTATTCTTTGAGGGAAAAGCTAGTTACACCAGCATTATTAATTAACTGTGATTTCCTTTTCCACTGATTTGAAATGTAAACTTTATCATATGTAAGTTTACTATTTATATTTTTATTTACTTAGGGATTTCTCTTTTAATTACCTATTGATCTCTTGTTCATTTTGTCAATTTAAAAAAGAAAAATTTTAATAATCAAGCAATACTATAACAATATTTCTGTTTTGAGAAATGTTGACACTAAAATAATTTTAAAAATTATAATAATTATTTGTAAACTTGTATACCAAAGATGACTTTAAAGTTATAGGTGTAGGCCTTTTTCTGATAGAAAAAAAAGAAAATTCCTTAAACTTTTAATAAGAGTACTATATACTATGCCAAGTGGAAAGGCACTAGCTATATTACTAGAGTGTTCTTCTACTAGAGATTTCTCAGAAATACACTGTCATTTGTTCACATGGATTGAGCACTATGCAAATGATGTGGATAGACACAGGTATTATTCATTCTTCCCAGAAAGCAGGCAGCAAGATGAAACAAATTAGAGGATAACAAATTAGAGCAAATAATTGATAGTAGGTTTACACTGAATATTTCCCTTTGTGAAGTTATTAATAAGACCACATGTTCATGCAGGTATATGTATTTGATCAGACTATAGACATACAAGCAATCTTTTGTGATCGAAGAAGGCTTTAAAACCCTAAATGAGTAAATGCATACTCTAAAATCCATATCTGCTGTAGACATGTAATACTTACATCCAAGAAAGAAAAAAAATATATGTTTTTACATTTAGGACTGAATCTCCCTACATTCTAAGAGAGGAATCTTTAGTTTTGTTTTTTTTTAAATTTTATTTATTTATTTTTAGAGAGAGGGGAAGGGAGGGAGAATGAGAGGGAGAGAAACAACAATATATGGCTGCCTCCCACATGGCCCCCACCGGGGACCCGGCCCGCAACCCAGGCACGTGCCCCGACTGGGAATCAAACCGGGACCCCTGGGTTCCCAGCCCCAGCTCAATCCACTGAGCCACACCAGCCAGGGCAGGAATCTTTAGTTTTAAACTAATTCTGGAAATCCTACTCTGTCTTGCCTTAAGTAGTTAGAACAAACCATTAGCTATATATAGCTTGGACTTAAACTGTAGCAGTCTGATTAATTTATGAATCTTAATTAGGTAGGCCTAGCTCAATACGCAAAGATAAAACAGTTATCTAATCAGTTCTTGAGTTTCTCGACTTCTGGGTGGGGTCTCCTGCAAGAGCTCATAGAAGAGTTGACTATCTGAAAAGAGAGACAGATTATAATCTATTTTTAGGAAGAATAAAGTAAAACATTGAGTCCTTAGCTGTGCAGAGCCTGAGAAAGGAATCACCTCATGAGTCTGAATAGAGGATGTACGTAGTTGAAGTAGCTCAGAGTGTATCAAGTTCCAAAGAGGCTTAGATAAGAGTTTTGTAGGAAACAATCACATGAAACTAGAAGATTGTCTGCAATGTCAAAAGCTTTAAATGTAATCAGGAGTACAAATCTATCAAAGGTAATTTCACATTCTTTCTTATGGAAAAAGGAAAAGGACAAGAAAAGGTCATTTTCAACTATTTCCCTGATGCTGATGGAATCAGAAGGAAATTCTAGAGCCTTATCATTATTTTTCTAATAGAACATCTATTAGAAAACCTAATTAGAACACCTAAGACTAGAGCCTTATCACTATTTTTCTAATAGAACATCTTAATCTGTTTTCTTCCTTCTTGCCAATGTGTATAAAATATAAGCAATAAAATCAAAGTTATTTTTCTTAAACAACTCACAAACACATGAAACAGATCTATACAGTCTTACACATTTCTGATTTTCCATAGAACTGTTTTTAATGTATTTTTTAAACAGTTATGGGAAATAATCCCATCTCCAAGTTTTTTACTTAAAAGAAAACTTAGAGCAACTTGACTAGGGTCAGAGAATAAGAACTTAAAAGAAACTGAAATGTGATTCCCAGCTCTTTTTACTTATTTTGCCAAAATAGCACATCACAAAATAGCACATTACAACCTGCCACTCTCAGAGTGGTGGAATTGCTGGCAGAAGGGAATGGCTTACATCACCTCCACTCACTGGCAAGGCCCACCATTTGTTTCTCTCTATCTGCCAGGGAAAGCAAGACTAGTGACAAGCAATCCCAGACCTGGTTGGAGTAGGTAAACTCTTAGCATTGTGAGTTTTTCTTCTTTTTCCCCTTTCCTTTTTCCAAAGTTTTTTTGGTTGGGCAGTCGGGGAGAAATAAAGCTAATATGAGTATTGGTAGAGTTTTGTTATTACTGCTTTGGCTCAATTCTAACCAAAAATGTACGAGTTAAAGTAGAAGAACCTGACTCTACTCAGATGACTTATTTTAGCTCTGTCTCCAAATATTTCCTGTATATGAAGAGCTTTTTATTTATTTTTGTTTGTCCCCCCCCAATTTTATTGAGATATAACTGACATATAGCACTGTATATGTTTAAGGGATACAGCATACAGCATAATGATTTGACTTACATATGTGAAATGATTACCAAAATAAGTTAACCTCCATCATCTCAAATACTCAATAGATGCAAAAAATAAAAGGGCCTCTTTCCTTGTGATGAGAACTCAGGATCTATTCTCAATAACTTTAATGTATATCACACAACAGTGCTAACTAGGCATCATACTGTACATTACATCCCAGTACTTATTTTATAACTGAAAGTTTGTACCTTTTGACCACCTTCAACCAATCTCCCCACCTACACAGGGGACTTTTAAAAATGCATATAACATCTGTAGTCAAAAGCTGACTTAAGCAATTTATAGTAGGCAGAATAATGGCCACCCAAAGATGTCTCTGCTCTGCTCCCCCATCCTCAGAACATGTGAATATATTAGGTTACATAGCAAGGGGGAATTAAAGTTGTTTATCAGCTGACCTTAAAATAGTGAGATGATTCGGGATTATCCAGGGGGCGCTCAATGGAATCACAAGGGTCCTTAGAAGTAGGAAGGCAAGAGAGTCAGAGTCCAGGGGATATGTAACTATGAGAAAAGTTCAGAGTAATAGGATATAAGAAGGACTCAACTCACCATAACTAAATTTGAACACGGAAGAAGGGGCCAATGAGCCAAGATGTAACCTCTGGAAGCTGCAGAAGGTACAGAAATGGATTCATCCCTAGAGGCTCTAGAAGGAAACACAACTCTGCCAACACCATTTTTGCCAGAGAGATTTGTGTTGGAATTCTAACCTGCAGAACTATAAAATAATGAATTTTTCCTACTTCAAATCACTAAATTTCTGGAATACTAACACAAATGCCTATCCCCTCAAGGTTCTAGGAGCAGAGTATGGAGATCAGGCTCACTGATATTTTAATATGTGGTTTCAGAATCCCACAGCTGGACCAATAAAAACTCCTTACTGGGTGTCATCTCAGCCCTTAGAAACTCCTTCTTTATCATACCCTGCCAAGTAAAGGATCTGGTGAGTACTGCAATTAACAGGGTCCCTTTTCCAACATTTGCTGAGGAGGAATAAGATTCTGTTGTAAGTGCTTATTTAGCACATAAAGAAAATGGTCAAAGAATTTAGCTTTAAATCTTACCATTTGAAATACCCAAGTCTGTTGAAGTGGGGGTTTAACACTACCAGATTCTCTGATAAAAATACCAGAGGAATTACAGAGAAAGTTCTTCCCCGATCTATTGTTTTATCACCAAACTATCACATAGCTCTTTGTTTAAATCGATTGTTCCATGTCTAATGTAGTGGTTCTGACTGAGTCCTGCTCATTAACTGGGAACAATTAAAAATATGCTTGCTCAGGTCCAAACTTGGAACAATTAAAACAGAATTACTGAGGTGGGATGCAAGCCAGAGTATCTCTTTTGAAGCTCTCTAGATGGTTCTGATACAAAGTGAAGGTTGAGAACTCCTGAAAAAATGGTTATGTATGTCAGAAAAAATAGATTTTAAAGTAAACAAGTTATGATATAGGAATAAGGTAGTGCACAATATAAACAATGTTATAGAACCAAATGTGCAAGTAGACTTGTTCTTGTCCACTTATAAAAGACACTTGAAATAATCCCCATGTAGGAACAAATACACTACCATAAAAAGGATTTAGGATTTGTTTATAAAAGGACCACAGAAAGTGCATATAATTGATTAACAGACTGTGACTATTGTCTATTATTTTCAGAATTTATGTGCCTCTTTCCAAAATTAAGAAATATACCTGCAGTGAGAGAATAAAATACATAATGTCTGGAAATCTCTTGTGAAAAATTCCACTTAGTTTAGCAAAGTTTTTGCTTGTTTTTCAATATTTTTCTAAAAAAATAATCTAAGAAACTTGTTCAACTGTTTCCCATGTAAAACAAAAGAATGTTGTTCTTGGAATTACTATGGTTCCACTAAATCTATCTTGATAGAAGTAATGGAGTCATAAGAAATTTGACTGCATTGTCACCATGCTCTGAAGCCCAGAACTGTATTGTCTGAGAATATTCAATTCTTCCTGGAAGAAAAGATATAAATAAGATGGACAAAAGTCATGTGTTAAGCACAGATAAGTTACTAACCTACAACACATGGTGGCCAGATAAAAAGTTAGTAGGGCATATACTTGAGAACATAGAAAAGGCTGGAATAACCAAGAGATGCTTAATATCCATGACTCACTAAACATATAAGAGGCACTAACATTCATTAAGCATTATATATTCCTGACACACTAAATATACCTGAGACATTCAACATTCACAGGTCTTAGTTCTGCCACCTAGTGGAGACAGTTATACTGTGTCCCACATGTCCTGCTCAAGCAGTGCAAAACCTGTACTGCTCAGGTTAATTGGCAAGCTACTGCTGTGGACAGAAATTCTTGCCAGTGAATCGTTCCAATATAGCCAGAGTGTGTCACTGGCTTAGGCACCTTCCATCTCCAGTCCCTAGCTCAAACTGTTACAGAAAAATAAGCGACCAGACACCAAGAGATATTGGAGCACGGTTCTTTATTTACGTGCACACGGACCCTGGGGAATTGTCCACGTCCAGGGTGCTGAGGTTGGGTTGGGGTCTGCTTTTATAGCCTTGTCTCTTCCTAGTCTACATGGCAGAAGCAGGTTACCATAGAAGCAAAAGTGGATGTTAGGTTAGCTACCTTATTTGGGAGACAAAGAACAAGGTGCATGGGCTTTACGCGGGTTAAGCCTGACAACCTCACCTGGTTCTTTATGTGCTGTTAGCATTGTTAGTTGCTAAGCAGGTCATGGGTGGCTGAGCCTGCAGCTTGGCAGGAAAGTTGGTAACTGACATTCTGTAACTGGGCTGATAACTGACATTTTAGACAAAGAACAAAGTACAGGGGGCTTGGGTTCGCCGCCCCCCCCTTTTGCAGGCGGGAGGTGTTCCTGCAGTTTAGCAGTACGGAGGTTGCCTGTAACAAAACCTCAACTCTGGTCCAATTACAATACCATCAACAAGAAGGGCAATGTGCCAACGAGAGACAGGGCATAGGAACACTGCATAACCATAGGTTTCAATTCAAGGGTCTTCCCATCTCATTTTTACTCTATCCTAAGTATGTTAATTTTCTGCCCTCTACCCCTGTGCTTCTCATGATGTCTTAGCCTTTCTTTCCATGACCTCTAGGATAGCTCACCTGGTAGTATATTTGGTGGGTATCACTGCATTGAGGTAATTTCTCATACAACACGAAGCAGGTAATACCTGGGTATTACTCAGCATTTTATGTTATAAAAATTTAACAAAGAATAAAACTCTTTTGCCTAATATCCTATAATTTTCAACTCTCTGCACCCCAAAGAATGCCTCCCCTTGAGTGTAGATTTTCCTGGCAATAAGAGAGAATCTCTAAATTTGGCAGGTTCTAAGATATTGCCCTAGAAGACCTTTTAATCTTTAGGCTTTCCAAATAAACCAGATTAAGAATTTTTAGAATATTCATTATAGTAGGGTATAGTTTATTTTAATTACAAGAAGCTGAATTCCTTGGTCCTGAAAAGGTCACTTGAATGGCCCTTTGATTACTGCACATGTTGGGTGACCAGACCTCATTGTTTCAGGATTAGATAAGCAAGAACTTTCAGAGTTTTGTTTTTTTCTTTTTTGACCTGCTTGTTAAGGAAACCTACTGCATAAACTCCTATTTTTTTATGCAAAGCCTAGCAACAGGGAAGGGCAAAGGGGATTCTGAAATAAAGTTACACTGAGAAAAACCTGAATAGTGGGTTGGTGCTGGCCCTGAATCAGAAAGCGATTGTGAATGGGTGACTTGAACCTGCAAGGTTGTCAGCTGGTGTAAACAGGTATGGGCTCAAAAAGCTGGTGCTCAAGCCTCTTAACATATAAAAAAACCTTCTTGGGTGAGGGTATTACAAAGGGAGTTCCCTTTTCTCATTAACAGCACTGCCCCCCCCAAAAAAAAAACTATAATGGGAAAGACAGAGGCACTCTTTCATCACCTGTGTTAGGTGGCTGTGCATTTGAGAACAGTGACTCCATCTCCTTTCTACTACTTTTTGAACTGGAATACCTACAAGTGTTACCTTTTGCCTGTCCAACCGCTGTATTTTTTAGGAGTGTTGGGAGGAGATAACTTGGCCCTTTAGTTTCCCAGGTCATAATGGTATTCTGATTGTGTTGAAAAGATTGCTATCTTTAGTAGATGAATGCAAAAGTATACAGGGGTAGCCCGGCTGGTGTAGCTCAGTGGATTGAGCGCTGGCTGGGAACCAGAGGGTCCTGGTTCGATTCCCAGTTGGGGCACATGCCTGAGTTGCGGGCCAGGTCCCCAGTGAGGGCCATGTGAGAGGCAACCATACATTGCTGTTTCTCCCTCTTTCTCCCTCCCTTCCCCTCTCTCTAAAAATAAATAAATAAAATCTTTAAAAAAAAAAGTATACAGGGGTAAAGTATCATAATGTCTGCACCCTACTTCCACATACTTCAGGAGGAAAAATATTGTCACAAATATTGCATGTTTTTGGTTCAGTCTGGCGCTCAATCCACTGAGCCATACTAGCCAGTATTACACGTTTTTTGAACCTAGGTGACTGATCCTGTCATGCCCAGGATGAAAACCCTTCAATATCATATTCAGTTAAAAGTTGAATTTACACTTTGAAAAAAGTTATATATTTTCTCCAAAATATATAATTTGCAAGCATTATTTCTGAAAATGCATAATGGCTAAATTTGGGTTATCGGTTTTCTTTACTTGTACTTTAGGCACAGAGCCTACGGCGACGTGTAAGGCGAGGCGACCCCATTGCATTCCCTGCCTACTCTACACTCACAGGCAGCATGGGCTGCTGGTCTGAATTCAAAGGCCCACATTTCTCACGGTCTAAGTGTTAAGTTACTAGCGCTCGTCGACGGCTGCTTTTGGTTTTCCAGTCTCGGGACCGATGCATGCCGGCGTTTCACGCTCTACTCTGGGACACTGCCTTCTCTCGCCAGTGTGGAAAAACAGCTCTTCAGGGCGCTGGTGGAGGCGCCCGTCTCTGGCCTTCTGAGACACCTTCTCCCCTGGCAGCCGCCTCCGGTCCTTTAGCGAGGTCACCAGCGGGGCAAACAGCAAAGTCGAGTGACGCGAGCTCACCCACAGGAAGGATTTCACACCCAGACCGGGCCCCCGCCGGGTGCTCTTCGTTCCCCACTCCCGCGGTCTTCCTCCTGGCGCCCCGCCCCCTGTTTCCGAATTGCCCAATAGGCGCCTTTGCGGAGCTGGCTTGGCCGGAGGAGGAGGTGTTGGGGCGGCCGGACGCTGAGCGGCCGTTCACGTCTACGCGGTGACGTCACGCGCCGACGCACCTGTCGGGCTCCGGATTCTTTGCTGCTTTTCTTCCCCTTCCGTGGGTCGGGGCTGGTCGGTTCCGGAACCGCGGCACCTTTCTCGTAGTCCAAGTTCACCCGCGGCCGGAATCCGGCTGCGTGTTGAGGGAGGGGGGTGTGGTGGTTTGAAAGCCATTCTACTTCATCCCGAGTTAGACCATGGATTCAGTTTTAGTATCTTAAAAGGAAAGTGATGTTGGAGATTATTTTAAATTTTGGGTAGCAGCAGGTTGACTCTAGGGCCCAACGCAAGCTGATTTAACTTTTTGCTGCTCCGGTGTTTGGAGGAGGACCAAAAAAAAAAAAAGTCCCACTTGGGAAAATTTCCGTAACCTCTTCAGTCGAAAACCCCAGCCAGGTATTTTTTAAATTGCGATAGTTCTTGTTGTGTCAAGCTTCTTCAGGTGGAGCTCCCAGGGTTAGCTAGGTTTTGGGTTTGAAACAGATGCAGAATCCAAAGGCAGTGCAGAAAACAGCCACCGATTTTGCTATGCCTCTGAGCTGCAAGGTGAGTTGCATTCTGTGAGTGAAAATTCGTTAGCTGTCCTGTTCACGGTTTTTGGGTCAACTGTGATGCCAAGGCTGTTATCTTGGTTTATGTATAACAGATGTACCTTCATGATGTTAAATTCACGCTGATAAGGTATATACCCTCGAACATACTGTAATATTTCACCTGTTTGGTCCCGGAAACGTCGAAGGACCTTTGAATAGAATGGAAGTAGGTTGCAGGAAAGATTAAATTTGAACTCAGAGAGTGGGATTTACTTTCTCTAAATTTGCCCAAATTTAAAGTAAATATTGAGTTTTTATTTCTTTTGGTTGATGTGTATATATAAAACGTTTGTATTTTGATCTTGGACCAGAATCTTCCTTAGAATGTCAAATTAATTTTGCATGTGCTTCATTTGTATAACATTTTAAAACTGGAGCACATAGACTATTTACATATGCACATTTAGTACAATTGAATCAACAGTGACCTTACCGGGTTTTTTGGTAATTCAAAAGTTCATTTCTGCAAACTGTGTAAACTTTTTTTGATCTATGCATTCAGTTACTGCACCATCATTGTGGCTTGTGTCATTGATTATTGAATCTTTCCAGAAGTGATTTTCTCTGCATCTCCAAAGAGCTAATTTAGAATTTTTTTTTTTTTTTGATGAAGTCTGTATGGAAGTAATTTAACTGATGTCAGTTTTACGTGCCTTATTCTACGTATATATACTTTATGTGATCACTATATGTCTAATAACTCAAAGAGTTTGATTCTTTGCTTGAAAAATGGGTCAAATGATTTAGGAGAGCGTCTGAATGCTTAGTACCCACATTGTTACTTGGAAATTGTTTTAGCATGTGTTTTCAATCATATGTTGCTTATTAGGAATGCAAATAGTTAACCAGGTTTTGGATGTAGACAGTTCAGGGAAGCAGATTTGCTGAGGTTATGATTTTGTTAGTAAATTGGCATTTTTCAGGTCACGTTGGTGTTAGGCTTTCCATTTCCTGTTGTGACATGTTAGTAATAATTTTCAGACCTCTCAGGAAGCCAGATTTCTTCTCTGTGTTGGGTCAGATATCAAAGCAGTATCCGGTGTATCCTGTGGGGTTTGGCTACTATGACTGCTTTGTAGAACTTTCAGCTCAGTTTCTGATCAAACTTGTCAGCAGTGATCTAAAACTTATGACGTAGTAAGTGTTAATATTTATTGAGTGAATTCTGTGATTCAGGATCTTTCCTAAGTGGTTTTTGTAGATTATCTCAATTCTCACACCAACTCCATGAAGTAGGCATTTCCAGTGTTCCTATTATACAGATACAGAAACTGAGGCATACAGGATTTAATTAATTTGCCCAAGGATTTAGTGTCAGAACTGAGACTGAAGCCTGGCAGGATGACTTCAGAACTCTTGCTCTCAATGGCTACACCATAATGCTGGCAAGACTAATTAAAATGCTACAAGAAAAGATAGGATGAGAGGTGGTATCATGGGTTAATTTATTTTTTAATTATAAAAGTAATGTGAAATTGCAGAAACTCTGGAATTCTTTTTTTCTTTAAACCTCTCATTTTCCTACTCTAATAAACCCTGTTTTTGCATTTTTTTCATATACACATTCACATGTGTATATAAACATTGTACCTTTGATTCATTTTGATTCTTAAAGATAAGTGTTCCTTAGTTAAGTATAAAATGGAGGGTGAACCCATGTGGGTAAACTGCCCATTTGCATTGCTAAAATATGGAAAGATGTTGATCTGCAACTTTGGAACCAAGTTTATTTCTTGACCTCATGGGAAGTAGTTGAACATTTTGTCTTGTAAAATCATGAAAATTACTTGGTTTTCAAAGTGTAAGCATGGTTTCGAAGGTTCCATGGCACCTTTTTGTTGGATTTTTGTTTACTTTTCTTCCTTGTTTGTCTTCCTTGTTACAGTCTGAACCTTATATTTTTCCTTTTAAAATCATCTGGCATTTAACTTTTCCATGGCTCTAACATTCTTTACGAATCGAGGAAATTTTCTTCAGAGTAGACAGCTACTTCCTTTAGGAGTTATCCATTTCATACTTTTTTGAAGAAAAATATAAGACATAGCAATTTAGACATCCAGCTAACTTAATTAACAGTTAATATTAACAGTAATCAGTAAATGACAGTAATCAAGTAATACTACTTTTGGAAGAAATCAGTTACGAATTGACAATTTGTGTCAGAATAAATTCTTGCTACTGTGATGTCACAACCTGAGTTTCATGATGTCATGCCATGGTAAAATCAATTTGAGAAGCTTTTCATACATTTTGCTTATGAAGTTAATGCTTACTACAGGTTTTCTCAAGAATCTTTCTTATACTTCTAGCCATTACAGTTCTAGATGCACATATGCTTTATTACTCATGCTTATTCGAGCATGAAACCTTTGACTGGACTTGTGTTCTGTGTGTGCATAGTCATCTCCAAGTATATTTGTTGCCTTCTTGGTTCCATAGCTTGATGCAAGCTGGTACTTTTGCTTTATTTAACAACCTCTTCACCCATCTCTGCCCCATAAAATCCCACTGACCTTTTAAGGTCCAACTTATGCATGTTTCTTCCAAAGAAGGCTTTTTATCATCAAATATAATGGAATATGGTCTTTTTTCTGAGCTCTTGTAACAGTTCTTGTGTCTTCTGTGACATCTGTCATGCATTGCCTTTTATTATGTAGATTTATAGTAATTTATGGGAAAATATTACAACATCCCTTTTGGGGATGGTAGATAAAGTAATTTATACTGAAGGTTACTGAAAGCTGTAAGTCATGTACAAATATGCTATTAATGAAAAAAATTGTGTTCATATTTTTTACAATTTCTGGTACATTAGTAGCTGTTCTATAAACATTAGTAAATGAATAAATTATTGTTTAAATTTATTGTCACATTTTAATGTGTTCAGTACTTAGCATATACAGTTCTTAAAATACTTACATGAGAGTATGCTTCTTACATACAAATGCCTACATCAGTCGGTTTCACTTCCTTGCCATCATTGTTCTTGAGACTTTGTCTCTCTCTGTAGTTGGTAACATTTGGGATTTTCATTTCTTTCACTCGTATTGTGCATACTTTTTTGTTAACTTACTAGCCAACCAGATAGCTGACTGACATACCTTTGACACTTAGGTATGGTCCTCATACCTAACCAGTCTTCTTTATGAGTGAGGTAAAACTTTTTTAAAAGCTATAAAAAATCAGTATACTACCTCAGGCTATTAGTCACTTAACTAACCATTTCCAGGGTCTTCTTAGTTCTAACTCCTCCCCACCTGTTACAGTTTGTGGGCTAGATTACATTCCCTTCATTGTAGTCTGGCCTTGACCAGGACTAAAGCTTGGAAGTATGAGGGGGGACCCCCCCAAAATCCAGAATTATCTTCTGGAAGGTAGGCCCCTAGTGGTACAGGCTTCCTCTGCTAGGTGAATATTCTAGAAACCCATCTGTATCAGTGTACCACCTGGTGTTGTTGTGAGAGGCTGTGTTCAGCTTCAGTGAATTTTTTTGGAAGACTCTTTCAGTGCATTTGCCCATTTCACGATGGGTGATTTACAAGAGCACTTGTTGACCAAGAATGGCATGACCCCTGTACCCCGCCCTCCCTGTTCATTTGATCTTGCCCCCCAACCATTTTTTTTCCCCTGTGAAAAAAGTCCTCAAAGGAAAACGTTTTGCTGATGTGGAAGAGGTGAAACAAAAAATAGCAGAAACACTAGAAGACATCAAAATCGATGAGTTTCAAAACTGTTTTGAGCTATGGAAAAAATGCCTTGACAGGCTTATTGCATCAAATGGAGAATACTTTGAAGGTGACTGAAGTTTAAACATGAAGAATAAATACACAATTTTTTTAATAAATAAATTCCGTTTTTGGGGGTCCCCCTTTGTAATTCTCTATTTGGAAAGAACACTTAAGTCTCAAGTCCCATAAGCTGTAGGAGACAAAAACTTACTTCTTCCAACTGTTTTTGAATTAATTAGTCAAGTCAGAAACTTAGCAGTTATTTTAGATTTCTTCTTTACCATTGCCCACATTTTATTAGTTACCCATTCTCTTAAATATTTCTCAAAATCTGTACTCCTCCAAGTTGCTATGCCTTATTTCAGTATGCCCTTGCTATCTTACATGTTTAGTGGTGTTTGAGGGTCTGCTGTAATAAGGATCACCTACCTAACTTCTCTCCCTATCTTTAGCCTTCAGTCTCTTGCCCTTCTATCTCTCTTCTACAGTACTGCCGGCATTGGTCTGCTAAAATTCATATCTGATGCGTGGTTTCTCTCTTCAGACCTTTAATGGTTTCCCATGTGTATAAATGAGTAAAAAGTAAGTTACTTAGCATGACATAAGCCCCTTTCTTGATCTGCCCTGTGTTCATTCTCCGACTACTCTTTAGTCCCCTTCCTCTTCTCTTCTATAAGGTAAAACCTAAGCAGGTTTTGTTACTATGCTGTTGTTTTTGCACATTTTTTTGTCTATATTGACTTTATCTTATACTTAGCCTAGTTAATTCATCCTAATCATTGACTACTCAGCTGAAACCTCCCCTCTGTTACTACGTGTTCACAAATTTTCCCAGGCAGCATGCTATTCCTTTTCGGTGTTGTTAAATACCTTGTGCGTAGCTCTCCTGTGGTGCTTATCACACACCATGCTGTAGTTACTTGTATGTCTTTAACCTCACTGCCTTGGGAATAGGGACCATATCTTACTCATTACCTTAGCACCTGGCTTTGCCTGGTAAATACTAGCTGGTGAGTAAATGGTTCTTGAATGAATTAGTAAATGATTCTGAAAACTAACTTCGGCTACTAGGTAGATGGTGATCCTGTAAACTCCTATAGGGAGATTAGGAGGACAGGCAAGTTTAGGGCAAGTATTTATTCAGTTTGGGTCTTGCTAAATTTGAGTTCTCATATAACATCTAAGTAGAGGTGTGCCATGCATCTGTTATGCATTTGTTATTCATTCATGCTATAAATGTTAATAGACCCAGAAAGATTTTGTAGATATAGACAAGATTATTCTAAAATTTATATGGAAAGGCAGAGGAACTAGAGTAGCTAATATAGTTTTGAAACATAAAAGTAGTAAGAAATCAATATATCCATTTTCAAGACTTATCATCAAAACTGTAGTATTGTTGTAGG